>PVJA010014469.1:24780-47498 GCA_004027025.1 Myocastor coypus | reverse complement strand
CCCCCCCCCCCCCCCCCCGTGAACCCTCATCCCTGTGGCTTACATGACTTTCCAAGCTAAATCTTAAAGGTCTCAGGGTGACATTTCAGACTGTGGTGGTCAGTGACTGGGAATGCCTGGGAGAATCCCTGGGCACAGTGACAGCTTTGGGAGGCTAGGAGTGTGTGTACACCTGCACGCTCTCTGCTTCATCCCTCATGTGTGCACAGAGATGAGGGTCAACAGGTGGGATTTCCTGGTGTGGAAAGAGGCATCTGGGGGAGGGAGTCGAGCCCTAAGACGGGCCATAGTTGACAGGGCGTGCAATGTAGGGAGAAGCCTAGGGCAGAGCAGAGTACAGCACTGAAAAGGCTCCCAGGGCAGCGTCGGACAGGAGCCCAAAGACTGTCCAGGGCTCACGGGACCCGTATTGTACTCTGGGGAAGAGCAATCCATCAGACTTCTGCAAGTGAGGAGAATTTTTGGAGGAGTTTCCTCTGCAAATGTGGACTTCTAACCTGTGAACTCACCCTTCTGGCTCTCCTGGCAGTGCTGCTCCTCTTGAGCAGGGAACCGGAACCTTCCCAGTGCAAGCACGTGCCCGTGGGCCCTTTCCAGTGACACTGTGCAAACTCCTCTGAAAGTCTAAGGCTGAGAGCTTTTGTGTTATTGTGGAAATGTAGCTCCTTTCCTGGGAGAAGAATGAGAGACTCCAACACTGCCTGAGGCTGATGGGTCTCTAGGCTGAGGGGAGCCATTTGGAGGTGCTAACAACTACCACTGAGCAGGGACCCCAGAGAGAGCTGGAGGGTAGGCTGCAGGGATGGGTGCACGCCCAAAAAACAGCCTTGTGGGCCTGGGGGCTCAGAATCTGAATGGATAGAGAGAGCTGTAAAAGAAGCCTAGCAACCTTCCTGAGACTCTCTCTACAGGTGGCCACAGGGCTCCACAATGAAGCCCTGGGCCCTGGGCCTTAGTTTACCCTCTTCAAATCAGAAGTGCTGGTGGGAAGACACTTGAAGATATTAATGGCTGCCACCATCCAAAACTTGTTAGATTAAGTGAGGGAAATTGAATGGAAAGTTAGTGAATAAACTCCCTTAGGGTTTTCCCTCTCAACGGAAATTATAAATAAAACTGAGGAGGCCAGTGTTGTTCTTCTGCAGTGTTTTTCCAGGTCACTTTTTACCTGTGGCTTGTTTTGCCAAGACTCTCAGCCCAAGGAGTCATGGCGGGGGGGGGGGGGGGGCCTCAGGGCCCACAGAGGTTCTCAGCTCTGCATTCTCCAAGCTTGTCTCTTGTAAATGTCGCCCCCAAATAAAAACCAATGTAGCAGAGAATACAGAACACCGCATTTATTTGGGGCTCATTAGGGTTGCACCCTGGGGAAACATATTCAAACAAATACGGGCTGCAAGGTTCGCAGAACACAGGCCAGGCCGAGACTGTAACCTTAAGCCCTATGAGAGTCGGAATTAATCCCTTGTTAGGAGTTACCATACTGCCTGTGCTGGGGAGGTGTCAGGTGTCCTTTAAGGAAAAGTTGGGTGCAGCATCATCTCGGGGAGGTCTTGGGGGAGCTGGTCTGTTGCATAGGGGGTTGGCAGGAAACAGTACTTGCAAAGTCAGCACACAGTGATGGTCACTGTGTCCTCAGCCCAGTTCAGGTCAGTCACATTCACGGGGCCTGCAAACTAAGGGCTCTGTGCTCAGCTCCCCATTCCGAGTGCCCAGAATCAGGGTATCACTGCTGTGTCTGGATGCCCTCCCAGGCCTCATGCGGTCATAGGCAGAGCTTCTCACCTATGGCTGGATTAGCGTGTGTGATCTTAGGATCAAGTGTGCAATGCTAGGATCTAGTATGAGCGACTATAGTAAATTAGTCTTGATCAGCCAGGCATAGCTCTGGGTATGGGTGATGGGAAGGCTCTCCCTGTGTGTGAGTGCTACCCATCCTTAGGGCTGGTGCTTGGGCAGAATATAAAGGGCAGGAGGAGGGCCACTGCTGTGGACTGCCACTCTAGGCTTCATGTCGGCTACCTTCTGCTTGCTTTGCTTGGCCCTGGACTGTCTCTCCTCCTGGATGCCCCTATGCCATGCTTACTGCCTGAGCTATCAGACTACAAACTGAAACTCTGCAAACTATGAGCTACTATAAGTCTTTACCATAAGACTTTGGGTGTTGGGTATTTTGTCTCAGCAATAACAGAAAAGGAAACTAAGACACAATGCTACACTGTTTGACTTGTGTTTCTTTAACATGAACAATCTAAACAGTGTCCCTGGCAGTACAGTGACACTATGAGGTATACATGCTATCATGGACTGAAGTCTCCATTCTGCTGGATAGTTCTGCAGTTCCCAAAACGCTTTAGGAGGTGATTCTGGCAGCACAGGCCCCAGCGAAGTTGTGTAGGCCACTGCCTGTTCTAAAGCTATCTGGGTCATTCTCTTGGGTTGTCTGCTGATTTTTTTCTGTTCTAGATGGAGCAAACTGTTGTAACACAGGGACAAAGAAGGAGTGAAATTAAGTGGGGTGAGGGATGGAGGATTCTTTGCCTAGGGCCTGTGCAGAAGAGGTGAAGGACTCCTTAAAAGTACAAAGATATAAAACTTTTGCAAGCAATCCTGGGGTGGATAGAAAACAAGCTGGGTAGTGCGACAGTTAGAATAGTGTGTGACTGTCTCAGGAGGTGGTCGCGGACCTGGCACCCCATGCAATTGAACTACATGGCCTGCAGGGAGCGAGTAGAGCCATGAATTGAGTACATTTTCAAAAACCTTATTTTGAAAAAGAAAAAATTTATTTTGTGGTACTGCTCACTGAACCCAAAGCCTTTTTCAGAGCGAGCTACACCCCAGCCTTAAAAAAGCAAATTCTGCTTTTTGAGAGAGTGTTTCACCAGCTTGCCAAGTTAGCTGCCCAGTTTGACTTGCAGTCTTTCTGTCTCAGCCTCCCAGGGTGCTGGGATTGGAGCCCTGTGCCAGGTTCTTTGTTTTTGTGTCACAGAGTTTTCCCTCAAGTCAGGAATGCAAGACAGGCAAAAGAAATTCTGTTTTCATAGTTGTTCATTGGAATAAAGCCCCATGACAAAAGACAAACAAGAGAAAATGAGAAGTTTTAGAGCATGCATACCTCGTGCATAGCAGGGCCACGGTCAGAGAAAGTGGTGCCTTGGAATTTAGGCGTAGGTGCCACCATTAGCCAGTAAAAGGGCAGGTGTCTGGGGGCATCTGTGGAAAGGGAGGCAGAGAGAGCTGCTGGGCAGAGGTAAGCGGTGTCATGCAGGCCTGAGTTGGTACCATCCTGTGGCTGGCAGGCCCTCAGGATGTGGAATCCCTGGCTTCCTGGTGCCAAGAGGGAGCCACCCTGCAAATGGCTTCTTTTGCTGTAGACTTCAGTTTCCCTCAGGATGGCGTCACTTGTGCTCTGCTCCCAAAACTTCTACATCTTTAGTTTCTCAAAACAATCAGCTCAGGGCCATCCTGTTGCTAATGAGGCATACTTCACAGCAGCATTTTCTGCTGCCCTCCAGGGTACCGGGGCCTCTCAGGCCCTCCCTCTGAGCCATCAGCCCCTGTCTGTCCCACAGTGGGAGTACCTCTAGGTGCCCACAAGTAGAGTGTGGGGCCTTGGAGTGGGCAAGAGAATGATAGCTTCACACACTATCATGGTGAGTCTCATTTGAAATGTTGGGCTCCTTTCCCGATGCCAGGATCTTGTTTGTTCACACTTTTGGGAGTTTGATTTGGTTCAGTGATTAGAACCCTTTAATACTTTTGATAGAGCGTCTTTGGACTGTTAAGCTGACAGAACTCACCTAACACATATCCATGTGTTGAGGCTCAGGGGTTACCCCTGAACTCTACTGCCAAGATTTTTCTGTTCCAGTTTCCATTTTGAAGACTCTTTTCCTTTCGTAGTAAGTGAAGAGGGCCTCAGGGATTGTGTATGCGTGTAAAGAAGGTTTGGAGAGAAATAATGTGATAGTTCATGCACTCAAGAATGCCCCGAATTTCTAAAAGACTCGTGGTTTAAATAAACTCTGCTGACTTCTGGTGCCTAGAGGATACTGCAGATTTGGATAGCTTCTGTGGTGGTGGCGTTAGTTTCTGAGACGACAGCACCTTCCCGGGACACAGCACCCTTCTGTCTCTGTCCTGCTGCCATGTCAGACCCCAGGTCTACCATGTTCTGAGAAGGGAGGCCGGGCCACTTAGTAACCAGCACAGGCCCATACAGATTCCAATGATCAGCTAGCACTGGGAGGTGACAGGTTTGGTCATGTCATCAGAGACTGGGCTTGTGGATTTCACCCCTCCCCTGCCTATGGGAGTTTCACGTTGAAGCCACCCACTGGATTGGGCAGAGCTAACCCCATCCTGGCAGCTGAATGTCTCTGGGGACAGAACAGTCATTGAAACGGAGTAGAAGCACACTTGACATGGAGTGTAGGAGTGGGTGTGTCCACACTTTGAGGCATCTTATAGCTCTGTGTTAGGATGATGATCAGTGTCTGCTAGCTTGCTCTATCAGTCACTTGGAACTGAACCTGTAAAACTCTGCTTCTTCACAGATGTTGCAGGACAGACAATGGTGGGCAATGCCTCCCACAGAGCAAAGACAGGGCTTCTGTACTGTCGCTAATTTAGTAGGAAAAACTCTAAGTCTGGCGGGGCGTGGTCATCCATCCAGATTGCAGGGGATGCTCAAGGGATCATGCATCTGCCCTGCTTTGGGGTGAGGACCAGGGGGAGAATGAGAGAGGCTCGATCATGTTGAGCTGTGAGCCAGACCCACGGAGCCACACTTGAGCAGCCAGGAAGCACTGCTGGCAACAGCTTCAGGGGGAGCAATATGAAGCCTGCGTGCTCAGATGGTCACTGTAGTCACCCCATGGAGATGACGAATGGTAAGTGGTGTGCTGTGTGTTCGAGGCAGACACAGACATCCATAGGCTGCTGCCAGGAAGGCAGGGTGGGTCATTTCTATCAGCTGGTGGGTATCTGTGGACACGTGTGCTAGTGTAGATAGAAACATGACTATGAGCGTCACAGGGATCTGCTGCTCTGTTTCACAATGTTGATGTGGCTCTTACAAGTGTTACTGGAGCTGTGCAGACCTGAGACACAGTGACTTTAGGGTTCTTGACCCTACAGTGGCCATTCTGTGCAAGTCTGCTGGGTTCCAGTTGGGAAAGATCAGCTGCTAGGCAGGCAAGAGTCAAGGCAGCCCTCGTTGTGAGAGGTGCAAGTGTTCTAACGAGAGAGAAGGACATCACAATGGCGGATCCCTGGGGAAACAGAGTAGGCAGTGCCTAGAGGGGTGTGGTGCCCATGGGCAGGGAGTCCTTTCCAGTAGTGGACTTGAAAGACCATCTTAGGAAAACCATAACGTTCTGGATTTGGATAGACCTTATTGGGTAGATGTGATGTGGAAAAAAGAAAACTTGGGGTGGCATTTCATGGGGTTTGTGTCCCCAGAAGTTCATGGTTAAGCTTGAGTTTCTATATCTGTGGCATATGGAGGAAAGATTGCCATGAGGCTCTGAGAGCAGAGGCCCCGCAGGGTCACCAGTGGCCCACTGAGCACAGGCCCCACCTCCCCATGTGACTGTATGCCCTGTGTCATGTGACATGGCGGGAAGGCCCTCCCTGGCATCCTGAAGGTGCTGCTGCCCTGCCCTAGGATGTTGCTGACTCAAGAACTGTCAGCCATATGAGCTTCTGTCCCCTGCACATTTCCAGTCTCTGGTGCTCAGCCATAGTCACAGGAAGTGGGTCATGACCACGTTGTCCCTTGGAGTTCTGTTTGCCACTGGTATGGGGTTGGCCAAGCAACCGGAGAGCAAGGGCATGCTGTGGGCCATGCTGCAGAGTCAGCAGCAGCCCTGCAGACCAGAGTTGGTGCCATCAAGTCTGGCCGGTCACCAGGGAGAGAGGGAAGGTTGGGATCCACACAGGTGCGTGGCTCTGGCACACCAGTGGGCACAGAGAGTGCCCCAGAAAGCTTGCAGGGAGAAGAGCTCTGCCTGTGGCTGGGAGGTGGGCTGTGCCAGGTAGTAGAGATGGCCTGCAGGGAGTGTGCAGGTTACCTTCAGGTCATAGACCGAGACACCAGATGACAGATTTATCTCAAGCACCTGGAGACCTCGGATGCATTTCTCAAGTTTGTGAGCACAAATTCTTCTTGGTGGTTATGAAGAAGACATATAGTCACCTGCCATGCAATAAAGGAGTTTGGTTCTGAGAAAGCTGTCATGGGGTGATATCATTACCCTGGGAATGGCACAGTGTACTCATATCAGCAGAGACTGAAATGTGAGGTGGCTAGGGGGTAGTGGATGGTGGCTTGTGCACGGAGGGCCTTATTTCTCAGTTGCTTAGAGGTACAAGGAGGTGCTCTAGTGCGGTGTGGGGGCACAAGGGAGGTCTGTAGGAGCTGGGGCCCTCTGCAGGTGACCCATGCCACCGGGTCAGCAGTAGCCTTGAGGACTAGAATCAGCACCATCAAGGCTGGCCTGTCACCAGTGAGCTGGAATGGTTGGGAAAGAGAGAGAGAGAGAGAGAGAGAGAGAGAGAGAGAGAGAGAGAGAGAGAGAGAGAGACAGAGACAGAGACAGAGACAGAGACAGAGAGAGAGAGAAGTGTGGGATCCACACAGGAAACCTAGTTGGCAGCACCAGTCATGTTGAGCCCACTTGGATGGCCATGCTCTCTTCTTTGCTGGTGGATTCTTCCTCTGGCCTGGTGATGCCCCCTCACGTGCAGTAGCTGCACTCAGTGGAAGGAGTTGCTGAGAGCAGCTGCTTCCTGTGGGGACTTTAGGAGAGAAATCATTCACTGTCCTAACGTCTAGAAGCTCAGAGTTGGCAGTTTCGTCCTCCTGAGTCAGGATATCGATCCGCTGATGTGTGGTCTGCATCAGGCAGATTCACTGGGGAGATCTGGGGAATTCCTGCGTGGTTCAGCCATCCACCCCATGTCAAACCCAGCCTCCACTTTCACAGTGGCTCATGTGTTGCTGTGGTTTGTTCCCAGCGTACTTGCTTTATTGTGTCTGAAAGAAATAGCTAGCGTAGGAATGTTAGAGTAGTCTATGGATGTCAAGATTACACTCTAGGCATTATAAAAGAGTGGCAGCAAAGCATGCTGGCATGCCAGACGAGGCATGTGCTTGAGGGACCAGAGAATTCATACAAGGAAGACAGGAGAGTGACCTCCTTACCACTAGGAAGGTTGTGTTATCACTGGCTCTAATGACCAGCCCCACACACATGAGTGCCATTTCCATAATTTCACTGTTTATATTTTTATTTTAAGAGCCCATTCTATGCGCTCAGCATTGGTAAGAGAATTGAGACTATAAATGGCTTTTATGGGGGCCTGCGGCTTAGCTCAGTTGTTTAAGCACCTGCTCGAGCAAAAAAACCGCCATCAGGTTCAATACCCAGCTCCATGTGCCTTACCTGAACTGACCTTAAGGCACTGAATTGAGACTGGGTGTGGTGGGCCGCACCTGTGATCCCAGCTCTTGGGGGGCTGCAAACAGGGGGATCACTACCAGTCCGATCTAGTAGTGAGACCCTGAACATCCTGTAGACCCTTCCCTAAACAATATAAATAATTGAATAAATGAATGAATGAATGAATGAATAAATAAATAAATAAATAAATGGCTCTTATTTCATGATCTGTTCAACATAATTACCAAACACCAGGTCGTGTCCCCCTAATTACTAACTTGGCACTCAAGGACTACCATCACATCTCGGCAGCACTCTGCAAGCCCCACCTTGTCGTGGAGTTTTCTTGCCTCTGTCTTCTGGGACATAGCTCATCTGCCACACAGCTGCAGGAAGGACACCTCCTCTGCCCACCGTCACCGGGTTCTTAGTCTCGTGAGAGCCCTGCAGGCCCAGCATGGACTTTGCAGCCCAGGAAGGTTGGCCCCAAACAACCATGCTCTCTGCCTCTTCCAATCTGCCTGGCCTCTTCGGTAACCAGCCTGGCTCCCACTTTTCTTTCCTCTGCGTTCAGTGAGGGATCACAGGGGCAGTGTGCTGGTTATGGACAGTGTGGGCCACATGCTCAGATGCCCTGAAGCTGGGGCTTCAAGGAATGCCTTTCCGTGGTGCAGTAGGGAGGTGGGGTTTCATTCCTGAGCTTCTGTCATGTGGATGTGCTACACAGTAGGAGGGGACCTGGGGACAGAACCCAGGACCACTGACACAGCCTTCTACCCCTGTGCCATACCTCTAGATCTTTTAAACATTTTTAGATAGGCTCTTGCTATCCAGACAGGCCTTGAACTTGCAGTCCTCCTGCCTGAGCCTCCCAAGGAGCTGAGAGCACTGGCACGTGGTGTCGGTTCTGGTGCAGTCTGCCTTTTAGGGACCAGTTTGGCCACCTGCAGGCAGATGGAAGCTTCTTCTCTCTGTTCCTGCTATGCCTCTCAGAACTTATCTTTCTCCAAGATGCAGATTTGCATCCAACTAGTGTTCGTCTGACTTCTGTGCAGCGACGCTGGTCCTCAGCGACTTAAAGTGGGTGACTGCTGAGTAATGGGGACAGTGACAGCAATAATATCGTTATTACAAAAGGACTGCTTTCCAGAGAGCAATGTGGGGCATGTCACTTTGCTCCAGCCTCACACCAACCCTAGAGGTCAGGGCCCTGCTAATTCTCCTTTCACAGTGGGACAGGAGCCTTGGGGCTTACGTCCACTGTGAAAGGTGACACAAGTAAGTATGAGCTGGGCTCAGACGGCACAGTGAGGATTTCAACGAAAGATTTTATCACAGCAAAAGAAATGTGCGTTGCTATTAATTCCTGCCGAAAGACTCGCCCTCAGTTGGCACATGCTTGCCCGGCCTCTCTTCGCTTCCTGACCCAGTTCTGGATATCCTCTTCTGCGGATGCCTTTGTGAGGTATGGTCAGAAGTGTGGTGACAGTGGCTGCCGAGTGGCACCCGATGGAGAAGCAGGCCTGGGAAGACCTGGCGGTATGCTTTCCTGCGCCACCTTCCCTCCACTGGCTCTTCCTCAAGACCAGAGTGATCATGAAAAGTCGGTCAGTGCATCGATCAGGACACAAGTGCAGCTCAGACAGAGCCACCGAGACCCTCACAGAAGAGCACTCCAGAGCTGTGGCGGACAGCAACAGGGTGGGGAGAGAGCGCCCAAAGCGAGAGAATTTCAGGGCACTCCTGGCAATGAGTCTGTCAGTGCCACACATTAAAAATCACCTTAAGAATTTGCTATATTTTCTCATCATGCCATAGATCTATGCGTCCTCCACCAGCTTCACTGCGGACTGGAATGCGGAGTCCAGTTTTGTCTTTGTTCTCGTTGCCGTGCTTGTTAGCTTCCTTCTGGGCTGGAGCCCCCGGCAGAGCAGTTCCCTCAGTACCACCACAGCGGGTGACTCCGGGAGTCCTCTGTACCTTTTCACTGTGTCACCACCTGGCCCCAGGTGTCTCTGCTTTGAATCTCTCCCAAGTGAGCTTTCCTCCCTCCCTCGCTTCCTCCCTCCCTCCCTCCTTCCCTCCCTCCCTCCCTCCCTCCCTCTCTCCTTCCCTTCTCCCCTCTGATGCCACCCAATATGCCTGCTATGCAGAGGCTGATGGCACTTCCTGGAAGATCCCAGGGCTGGTGCCTAGCTTCAGGGACTCCCCACCCAGTGGAGGCGGCGCACCACCAAGCTCTCTCAACCCTTTCTTTGGCCAGTGTCTGTGTTCCCTGCAGTGGCCAAGGCTCCTCATTTGGCCAATCTCACTGGCCTTTCTTTGTTCTTTTTGTATTTTAGGGAAGGATCTACACTGGTGTTCAGGGTTTCACTACTAGATTGGACTGGTAGTGATCCACCTGTTTACAGCCTCCCAAGAGCTGGGATTATAGGCACACGTGGGAGCGGGCCAGCAGGGCAGGCCTGAGTATGGAAACCCTGGCCCCTGTGCCAGCTTTCAGGAGCTTTAATACCCTGAACTATTTGGCTGGCCCTTTGCTGGCCTTTTGTTATGCACCTGTGACATCTAAGCCCCTGCAGTGCCTGACAGATGTCCCAGTGACAGCTCAGCACAGCAGTTCTGAGCGGGCAGCTGTCCCTCACCTCACACAGTGACCGGGCCACCAGCATTGCTGCACAGGCCCTCAGGCCCACGTCCCTGCCTATCCCTGTCCTTCCCCTGCCTCTGCTGCTTGCAACATCACCGCATTCTCTGTGTCATGTCCTCTGCAGATGGCCTTCCTCCTCCAGCCATGAAGAAGTCACTGCTCTGAGACACTTTGCAACCAATCGCAGCCTTCTCAGCCACTCTTCTCAGACTGGCGCTGTCCCTGAAGCATCTGTGGTGTCAGCAGCACTTGGGCTTCTTTGTGCTGCTGCCCTCAGGGCTGCTCTGAGTTGGCCTGTGGAGCCTTTTGTCGAGCTACCTGCAGAGCAGCCTTTTCTTGGCCTCTAGTTCCCTGGAACTCCTGCTTCTCCTCAGGGTCCTGTCCCTCCCACTGGCCTTCCTGTGCCCTGGCATGGCTTGGTATTTCATCACTAGCCTGCAGTTTTTCCCTGCCCTCACTCATGGCCTGGCCCCAGCTGCAGGGCTTGCTCTGAGTGGTTGGTGACAGTCCTGGACTGGGGAGCCTCTCTCTCTGCTGCCAAGACCTGTGTATGGGCACCAGGCCCTGATGCCTTCTCTCCATGCCCTCCTGTCTTACCTGCTCTGTGAGCTTGGTTGGTTGGGGAAAGGCCTCCGAACTTAGCGAGGTTCCCCTCTGGGCATGCCTGGTGTGTGTGGCTTCCAGAAAGAAGTTCGCAGACGTGTGGCATAGGCCACTGATATGACGCTTTTCCCCTCCTAGTGGAGTCTGTGCTCACCAGGGAATCCTGAAGTGCTCTGCTTCCTGGGTCTGAGTGGATCGGATCCTTTGACTACTCCTGCCTCTCCTGTGCTTACCCACAGTGCCACTGCCCTAGGACACCTCCATCATGGCTTATTGCCTCTCTTGTGCCACTGGAACCCGAAGTCCCTTACCTTTGGACCAGAGTGTCCCTGCTCTGTGCGTCCTTGTTCTGTTTCCACCACCCCGGCCCCGGCCTCACCCTCTACTGCCTTCACTTGGGGCCCCTCCAGCTTACCCCTCCTTCTGTGGTTTCCCCTACTCAAACAAATGCATCTGTCCTGAGACCTTTGTGTTTGGGCTTCCAGATTCCAAGCAGGGTCTGTCCCAGATCTAAACCACTTACCTCAATCTCCATCCCCCTCCGCCTTTGAGATCCTTGAATTGACTAATGTCAAGATTCATTATTTTATCGCTTGTTCATGTTTTTATATTCTTTCCCCTATTAGAGACCCAGCAAGGTGGGCGGTTGATGCTACTCACCGGCGTCACAAGGGGGAAGAGATGCTATCTGTGCTCTCAGAGAGGGAATTGAAGCAGGAGCTCAGGTTGTCTCTCCACACTCCCTGGCTCATGTGGCCAGTGAGATCGGGCTCTGCTCCTCATGGCCTCAAGGAATGTGGCTGGCATGAGACATAGGGGTGGCATTGGCAATGGGGATAAGAACCAAAGTTCTTCCACGCCAACCCAAGAGAGCCCCTCCACTATAAGGAAACTGACTTGAGTGGAGGCTTGCTGAGAGGCAATCTAGGAGGCAGATCGTGCCCCATCTTTCTGGTAGCTATGACACATGACCCACATAAGGCCTTCTCTCCAGATGCCAGGGGCCTAGCAGAGAAGGGAAACCATGGGGCATGAGAGATCTGTAAGGAAATGAAATTCATTGCTCCAGAAATGTATGGGTTTTTCTGGTCCCAAGACCAGTGAATATTTATATGTTAAAGGAATTTTATTTTCTATACACAAATTGCCCTCAGAAGATCTTTAAAAATTAAAAAAAGATACATTTTTTTGACCTGTCTTCTTTAAAGTAGCAGAATAGCATGGTTCCAAGCAGAAGCACGGTGCATTGCATTTGTGGGAGACATTAGCTCTGTGATTTACATGTGCTTTGGAATAGATTTTCTTGAACTTAATAGAATATATCAAAATTATAAGATATTGCCAGGCTGTGCCCAGAGCCCTTGAAACATAATTCCACTGTAGATGGGCAGAGATGACACACAGAGTCTCCCAGGAGAACCAAGGGCTGTGAGGAAAAATTAAGCATCACTCATTAAGAAATTGAAAGTTCTAATGGAGAAAAGGTCATCCCACCCAGGTCAGGTGGCTAAAGTCAGGGCATGCCTAGTTCTATCCCTACCTCTTTGGATTTTGAGATGGGGATTCTCTGACTTGCTTGGATTGGCCTTGATCATACAGTCTTCCTGACTCAGCCTCCCACATGAATGAGATTAAAGGTAGGAGCTGCCACTGTCATCTGGGAGAAAATATTCTAAGAGCCTGTGTCTGGTAAAGAATCTATGTCTTGTGTAGAGAAAACCCAGCTTACCAGGAAAGCAAATGAGCTGTTGGAATAGTGGCTAAACCTTTGGCCTTGGGTTTTCACCAAACGCTGGGCAATAGTGAGTGCTGACAAGAGTGGGAAAACTAGAACCTTCCCGTGTTGTTGGTGGGGATGTAAAATGGTAGACGTTGTGGACAACAGGTCAACCGTTCCGTCAGAGTTCAAACATAGAGTTGCCATAGGACTGAGCTGTTCCACTTTGCAAGCATTTTCTGGGGAGATATGAAAACAAATGCCCACACAGAGACGTGCAAATGTTCCCAGCAGCATTGTTCTAACATCCCCAATCTGGAAGCGGCCCACGCATTCTCCAGCGGATGGACAAATAAACAAAACTCGGCTTTTATATGCAGCATATGACTCCTTGGCAGTAGAGGGAATAAGTGAGTGGTCAGGTCGATGGGCCTGGGATCACCATGCCAAGTGAAAGAAGACGGGACCCAAAGCCTTCCCTACTGTATGACTCCATTTTTATAGAAAAGCCCAGTTGATCTGTAGAGATAGCAGAGCAGGCCTTGTCTGGCTCCAGGGGTGAGAGCTAAGGGAGTTGGGAAAGGAAGATATGCATGAGGGAGATTTTTGAGAGTATGGAAATTTCCTGTCACTTGATTGAGGTGATGATGGTTGCTATCTACTTAATAAAAATTATGGAATAATATTTTATAGGGAATTGTTATGCAAGCATATGTAAATAGGTTTACACATCCTGACTTTGTACATGTTAATTCTTTAACTTTTTTCATTAGTCAACAAATCTCATGCAATCTTTTACTTCTATTAGAAGAGAAGATGCTCGATATTTTAGAATCATAATTCAGAATATCAAACTATATAATACGAATGTTAGCAACAGTTAACAGACACGTCCTAGGTGCAGTCCGGTTGTTCCCCAGCTGCAAATTGGACGGTAAATGTTCCCAGGTGGTCTAGGTCTTGGAGGCACCATTGTGTCCTGCAGGGTTTCCAGGGTGGTGCAGCCTTAGGAGGTAGGGCTACTGGAAAGGAAGTTCAGTCACTGGACGAGTACAACTGGAGTAATGCTGGGACCCTGACAGCTCCCTGGCCTTTTCCTCTTCGGTTGGTGTGAGATGAACAGACCTCTGCTGTGCACATCCACCGTGTCCCAGGTGTTCTGTCCCTATGGTGGGGCCCTAACACCCATGAAGTAGGTGCCATCCTTAGCTCCATTTTATATACAAGGGACATAGGTTTAAAGAGCTTGTTATTGACTTTCCTTAAGGTTTACACTTTTCCATTGCTTCAGGTGGAATCAGAATTTGAAACCATGCTGTAGGTTTCCCTCTTAGTCTAGCCAGAAGTTACTGGCAGGATAATCCACGTGGATGTGGCCTGCTATCTGTTACCCCAAGGCTTTCCCATGCTGACCTGTATCTGTGTTTGGTAGGAGTTAGCAAGCAAGCCATTTCGTGGTCGTTGGTCAGTGCCACAGGTGGATCCATATTTTTGTAGGCATTGTCCTTTCTTAAGGAGCCAGCTAGGACAGGACATGTGACATGCACATCTTGAAGGCTCTTGTATTATGGACCTATTGTTGAGAACCATCTACTCTTCTCTTTGGTTAGATGAAAATTCTAGAAGAGCATGGCCACTTCTTCCTAGAGCATCTCCTGGGGGAAAATTGGTGTTCTGAGAGTCTGTTTGAACATTTTAATGTGGTGATGTATTCTGTCATTTTCCTGGGACATTTTTTTACTACTTTCCTCTTCTTTCTTCTGTCACTTCTGTCTTCAACTTTAGGGTGAAATTGGCATGCTGAAGCAATCTAAACCCCTATGGGTCCTCTGCAGGGCAGTCTTCACACTGTGTGAACCTGGGGCTTCCTGCAGCACTTGACACACTGGCGCATGACAGGAACCCTGCAAATGCGAGCATATTGCTGCATGAGGCGGGGAGTGTCCTGGACACTGAAAACACATGGTTTCTTATTAGAAAATCACCCTCTCCTTCCTGAAACCACATGGTTGCTTTTTCTAGCACCTGAGGCATAAACACAGCCTCATCTTTGGACTCTTCCTGTTTCCCAGCCTGGACCTATAATTAGACATTCACCTGGAGTGACTCAGTACCCTAAATACTTCCGAAGTCTCTGCCCTCCTTCCTAGTTTAAATGCCACTGTGTTATCTGGTCTTTGAGAGTCATCTCCCAAGAAGTTTCCTGCTTCTGGTCTCACTGTCCATCTTCCGTGACAACAATATGATCAGTCTTCACTAGTAGTCTTGTAATTCCCCGCTATGGTTTGAATATGTCTTCCTGAAGTTCATGTGTCAGAGACACAGACTACAAAGCCATCCAAATGAGCCTAGATGGTGGAGTTTTTATGACTAGCAGTGCCTGAGATCATGAAATTGGGAATCCCATGATGGCATTGGGAGCTTTGAAAAGAAGTAAGGAGATGTGCACTGGCCCACTTTCTCTGCCATGCCATATGATGCCCTCCACTACGTCCTGATCCAGGAAGAAGGCTCTTGTCTGAGGCTGGTACTGAATACCTGGACTTCCCGGTGTCCAGAAGTGGGAGTCAAATAAGTCTCTGTTATTTATAAACTACCAAGTGCCAGGTATTCTGATATAATGATAGAAAAATGACTCTGAGGCTAACTTAGAAGAAACCGGTGGACACTTGTTTCTGTCATCTATCTAGAAGCTCCATCTACAGTTTTGTGCCAGCATGTCATTCTCCATGAGGCCTCTCTGACTGCCATGGAGACTTTCTCTTCCGTCACCTGGAATATCTTGTACAGTTTTGCTGGGATCTTGTCACTTGGGTCCAGTTGTACGCTTCCTTTCTTGCTTCCCCTTCCTTATGTAGATGACCGGGGAGGAGGTCGCCTCTCCATCTGTCCTGGCATGTCCTGTGTCTAGCATGTTTGTGCTTCAGCGGGGCTGCTTAAATAAAATCCCTTGTCCCTAGCACACTTCCACCCCTACACACTCAAACTGACACAGTATAGTGTCCATGAGAGGAGAAACAGAAATAGCAGCAGAAGCGCAATTGGATTCCAAAGCCCTGGACAATTAAGCATTACCTGTTTTTTGATCAAAACAAAAACAAAAACAAAAACAAAGCACAGCTAAATATAAATTTCCAAGAAAATTTTAGGCTGTTGTAAAGCTTTTATGTGAGGATCTCTTTAATACAAAGTCTTTTTGTGATATATTCATTCATTCATTCATTCATTCTGAGACAGTGTCTGGCTAAGCTACTGAGTCACAGGTGTGCACCACCACACCTGTCTATATGAATATTCGACCATTGAGAATGCTCTGGCATCCTGGTACTTCTCCCTATGTGAAAGGTGTGGCTTCAGGGACAGTGCCTGGCTCAACTTTTATGCTGAGACGGACTGAGCATAGCTTGGCAGTTCTGAAGCAGCTTTGGTTGAAATTCGCTGCTCTTACACAAAGTGATGCATTTTGTGTTTAATGTTGTGTAACAGACTCAAGTGCCCTTCTACTTTGTGTCCTGTTGTCAGCAACTTGTTAGAGCAGTCACTGAAGTGTACACTGTACATGCGTTTAGGAGATACCATGCAATAGACGCTGCTGAGTGTCATACATGAGATGGCCACATGCAGGGAAACAAATCTGTCCACAGTTTCCAAAGTCCCCTCCCGCTCCTCCCTTGCGCCTGCCTCCTTCTCATCTGCACTGGAGGAATGTTCTAGAAAAGTGCATGTGCAAAGTCAGGGGCGTGTGTTATTTCTCTGTGGATTTTTTGTTTGGTGCATCTTTGGAGATTTCTACATGTTTGAGCATCTGTCAATTATTTATTATGTTTTAGTGCTAGATGTTGCTCCATGGCATGGGCTTACCAGAGTTCCTTTCTCTGTTTACCTGATGAAGAAGTCAGACTGGACCATGTGACTTCTCAAAATTGGCTTGTGAAACCCTGTCTGTCAACGTGATGACCCTGGGAGGCTCTGTCTTTGGATAGAATTGGTGGCCTGGCAGAGAGAGGTCTCCTCCCTTTGCACAGCGTGAAGTTACAGCACAGAGCCTGCCCTCCAGGAAGGAAGAAAAGGCTCGCAGAGACACTGAGCCTGTGGAAGCCCTGCGCTTGAAATTCTTAGCCTCCGGCACCACAGGGCATAGATGCCTGCATTTGTAATGCCGTAGCTCATAGTATCTTATTATGGCAGTCTGGGTGAACCAAGGTAGGCCATCTCCAGGTGCTGCCGTGCACCTCCCCTGCCCCACGTCCTTGTGTGCACAAATGCTCTCACTTCCTACCAGTGAGTACCTTCAGTGGATGAGTGAGGTCCTTTGGCACGTGGTCGTTGTTCTCGGGAAAGACCAGGGGTGTCCTCCAGAGTTTCAGTGCCATTCTGTGCTGCGTCCACCCCTCACCAGTCACAGTTCCTCTTATGCCTGGGAATGCCAGTAGTAGAGACTGTCAGCGTTAGCGACTGTCACAGGTGGGCAGGGCATCAGCTCTTCATGCCCCTGAGATAAGGGCAGTGATGGTTTGCTGAATGTACTGTAAGATTCCACGTATTCATTTATTTGCTTATAGTGCTGAGACTCGAACACAGCGCCTCCTGCATGCCGAGCACGGCTGCTCCCACTGCACAGCGCTGCCATCTTGACATGTGCACTATCTTTGGTGACATCTTCAGCCCTCTGTCACATGCAGCTGTTTTGGTTTTCCCTAAAATTTAAGAGTTTCTTGAATATTTGGATTTAAGTTCTCTGTGAGCTACAGGCCTTGGAAAAACATTCTCTCTCATCCTGTCGCAGGCTGATAGTATGTTCTGGAAGAGAACTTTTTCATTATGGTAAAGTCTTGTCAGTGTTCTTTTTTTTTTTTAATGGGTTTTGCAAACTTTTGGCAATAAGTTAAAGAAAATTTTATACAACCTAAAGTTATAAAACTTTTCTCTTGAATTTATAGTTTACAATTTAGTTTATAATTTTAGTTTTTACATTTGGGTCTATAATCTGTTTTCATGTATCTTTTTTTTTCTTTTGTCTTCTTTTTTTGCGTACAGGATCTCACTACTGACTTATAGTGATCCTCTTTCTTGTACCTGCCAAGTGCCGGGATTATAGGCATGCGCCGTCACGCTTGGTCTCCATCACAGGCTCAGCGCATATATCTTAACTTACTTTTGTATGTAATAAAAGATATAAATTGAAACTTTTTTGTGTGCAAATTATTTTGCCAGTGGGTATATGGATATTGGAGTGTTCAACATTCTTTCTTGAAGAGTTCCTTCTCCATTCAATGGCCTTTGTTACCATCAGATGCCGATGCTAGATTAGGTCTACCTCTGGACGCAATTCTATCTTACCGAGCTGTTTATTTTCATGCCAGTGCCACCATATATCAATCATTACTGTAGCTTTAGAATAATGCTTGAAGTAAAACACTACTGATCTTACAGTATTTTTTTTTTCTAAAATGTTATTTTGGCTCTGTTAGGTCCTTTGCATTTCCATCTAGATTTTAGGATATGGACATCCACTTTTGCTTTTTTAAAAGAACCTGTTGTGATTTTCACTGGAATCATTTTGAATATAGCAGTGGAATTGATATTTTAATAGTAATGAGCTTTCCAACTTGTGAACACATTGTAGTTCAGTATTTATCCATATCTTTCAACGTTTCTTTCAGAAATATGTGGTAGTCTCCATCTTTGAGATTTTTCACATTGTATTTGACAGCTATCTCTGTTTGCTTTTCTATGCTGTCATATATGGCAGGTTTTAATGGCAGTTTTCATTTGTTCAAAGCAATAGCGCACGCCTGTAATTCCAGCACTCGGGAGGCTGAGGCAGGAGGATCGGTGTGAGTTCGAGACCAGCCTGGGCTACAAAAGTGAGCTCAAGGCCAGCCTGAACTGCATACTGAGACCCTGTCTCAAAAAGACAAAAAAAATAAAAAATAAAAAATAAAATAAAATTGGTCTTTATAGATTGAACTTACATCTTTCAGTCTTCTGAAATTCATTTACTGGTTCAAATAACTTTATTTTTATAGGGCTTATTGGCTTTTTTTCCTTGCTTATTTCCAATATATCGAAATAAAATCAGTTTTTATGTATTGGTCTTGTGTCCTACAATCTTGTTGAACACATTGATTGCTCTAGTGGCTTTTTTGTAGCTTACTCAAATTTGTGCATAGTCTGTGGATAAAGACTTTGTCTCCTTATCCTTTCCAGTCCCGGATGTGCTCTCCCTCCCTCCCTCCCTCCCTCCCTCCTTTTCTCCCTTCCTCCCTCCATCCCTCCCTCTCCCCCCTCCCCTTCCTCTTTTTCTCTTGTCAAGAATGCTGGCTAGGTCCCTTGGATGTTGTCAGTTTCTTCTGTCTGGGAAGAATTCATCTGTCACATCTGAGTGGTAGAGTGCAGTGGTCTAAAGTTGCCCATAATACTCTTTGTTTCCCTCTTTCATATATGTGCACTGTGATCCCACTCTTCTCATTCCTAAGGTTGGCAGTTTTTGTTGCCTGTTTTTCCCCCCCTTTTTCAGTCTGGTAAAAGTTTGTTAATCTTTTCAAGGAACCCACTTTAGTTTCGTTGATCTTTCTATATTGCATTTGTTTCTTATTTCATTGATTTTTAACCTGATTTTCGTGATTGTTTTCTTGTACTTAGTTTGTATATAATGTTATCCTTTTTTCTAACTTCATTTTTCCAATATTATAAGGTAGCAGATAAGAACATTAATTGGAAACTTTTTTTTTTCTCTAAAAGACCATTGGTCATTGTGCATCTCTTTTCTTTAGTTATCATCCACGGTATTCACAGTTGTGTTTCCATCTTTATTCGATCCAAATGACTTATTTTCTTTTTGCTTTTTATTCCCATTTTCCTCATTCTACTTTGTTTGATTTTTTTACTGCTCTGTCTTCAGATTTACTAATCTTGGGCCAGCCAAATATCTCAGTGGATTAAAGTGCCTTCAAGAAGGCACAGGGGCCAGAGGTTTGATCCCCAGGCCTGTCATGTTGGCCCCACCTCTGGGGTGACCTGAGACAGCAATTGCGACTGGGTGTGGTGGCACGCATCTGTAATCCCAGCTCTTGGGAGGCTGTAAACAGGCGGATCACTACAAGTCTGATCTAGTAGTGAGACTCTGAACACCCTGTAGACCCTTCCCTAAATTAAAAAATAAAAAAAGAAAAAAGAAAAAAAGAAAGAAAAGGAAAGAAAGAAATACTAATCATTTTCTTCTGCACTGTGGAGCCCTAAGGGTCCCCCTTCTGTGTTCCTCCCATTCCCCTCCCTTCCTCTCTCTATCCCCTTTCATTTTTCTTTCCTTTTCCTTTTCCTTTTCTGAGTCTTCGTGGTGCTGAGGATTCAACTACACTGCCTTCCTCATGAGCTACATTCACAGCTGTGCATTTTTCACCTCAAATGCTGTATATTTCATTTCTAATAATTCAATCCTGATAGCTTAGAAATATTTTTATGTTTCTAGTTAACTTTTGGAACACAGAGGATAGAGATATACTAGCTTTCAAATTCCTTTGTCTACTAAACTCGAGCACTCTGTAAATTTTCAGAGCATCTGGTTGATCTGTATCCCTTGACACATTGTTTATCCTGCATGCTCAGGTCTCTGCTTGTCTTGTAACCTCTGTTTGGATGCCAGACACTGTTGACTTTCACACACTGTGTGCTTGGCATCTCTGTACTGTAAATGCTCTTGTTTTGTGCTGTGGGACACAGTGGGGGCCTTCAAAGCCCTTGTCCCTTGGAAATGTCCTGAGTGTTTGGCAGGAGTGCAGCTGTGCCCACCTGGGGTCAGTCCCTGCCTGTCCCTGCAGTGGGAGCTTCCAAGTGCTTTGCCTCCTGTCTGTGAGCCCCGTTCTGGTCGAGGGGGGGGGTGGTCTCCTTGCCAGCCTGGGAAGTTTCATTTTCATCCTTGACAAGCAGGCCTATAATATCTGTATTTCTGCTCCCTAATTGACTTCTGTGTCTACTTTTTCCCACTCTTACGAAATGTGAATGTAAACTCAAAAGAGAGTCACATCTCAGGAAGAACAGCATTCCTTTTTTCCTTAGTCTCCTTGAAATTCACATTGGTCAGTCTAAATTTGACAACTATGGTAAGTTGTCATACCAACTATGGCTGGTAAGATAGCTCAGCGGTCTAAAGCACCTACTTAGGCAAGCTTAGGCAACTGCTCCGCCCCCAGGGCAGGCTGAGCTGGCCATAACATAAATAAAGTTTTTTGTTTTTTTTTTTAATAAATTTAACAGTTATGCTACATATTCAGAGGTTCAACAGAATTCACCGAAAGATATTTATTTATTTTATTGTTGTAGTTGTTGAATGGATTTGCTGTATAATCTTTGTTTCTTTTGGTCCTCAAAAACTAGCATTTTTACAGCTCAGAGTAAGGACAATAAACACACATGTGTACATGTGTTAACCAGTGCCCATGGGAAGGGTCTGGGGAGGCTCGGAGGAGAGATGGGGATGAGCCTGCAGAAGGGGAGTTGGCCCTCAGCACCTGCGTCCTCCCACCAGGCCTGCACTGCTCTCCCGACGCCGCTCCTCCCACTGCTGTCCCGACACCGCTCCTCCCGCTGTTCATCCCATCTCATCTCCCTGCTCTTGGGTACATATTTTCCATCGCATTCCTTTTTCAGTGTTTATCCTTTCCATTATCCTTGTGGGCATTGCGAGACTCCCATCTTGTTTTCGGCACCTCCTTGTCACCGGGTTGTTCTGTCAGAGAGCCATGCCCCCACACGTTCTAGCTATGGTCCCCACATGTGGGCATGCAGGGAGCAATCTGATTGGTGCACTTGGCCATCCCAGGAAGAGCACAGAAGCAATGCGAGAATATGGGATAAGGACTAAATACATGCAGTAAGAAACAAGCTGAAATATTATCCCATACTAACCTCAGTGAGGTCTACAGTATGTACTGTTGCAGTTTCTCGTGGTTTCTAATCCCTAATGGCAAATGGGCTAACGACATTGGTCATGTCCATCCATCTGTCCCTTTTCCTCCTGGGGCATAATCAGCTGACATTTCTTTGACAGTTGGAGAGGCTAACTTGGAAGCTTGCTCTGCATCTGTCCACTCTGTAGACCACAAGGGGCTGCTGTATTTCTCCTACTGAACACGATTTGTGAGGGCTGCTTGGATGATGAGCTTCAGATCACCCATCAGCTGCACCTTGCCGAAGCAAGTGGGATGATTTGCCATGCCGGATGACTCCTAAATTCATTCTTAGACCCTAAATTTGATGAGAATATAAAAGCATTGGATGGCCTCTCCCTTGAGAGAAGCCCTATGAGATGCTCTGTGAAATAGTGATTGTTGGGTTGCACATGTGTGGTCCTCAGGAAGCTTGTGGTTATGCCTAGTTCTCTTCAGCTACGGCTCATGATTTTTAGGCTGATGACTAGACAAAGTTATTCCTGAGGTATCCCTGCTCTTTTTCTAACCCTAGGAAGCAGAGACTTTCAATATCCTCCTGCCCCAGAGAGAAAGGGGAGCATCCCCTGTGGGAAGGGGTGTGGCTGGCAGACACAGTTCCCTCCCCTGTGCCACCCAAGGTCTTGCTTCTTGTGCCCTGTGAGAAGTGCTCAGAAGAGTATGGTAGGGGTGACAGGAAGAAAGGACACTGTCCACAGGGAGAACCAGTGATTGGTACTTAGGGTTGAGGTACTAAACAGCCATGCTGTGTAGACTGCTTCTTTTCTCTTAAGTGTTTGTTTTCAAGTTGAAATATACTGGGCTGCTCAAGTAGCTCAATGGATTAAAGCACCTGCAAACAGGTGCAGGGGCCAGAGGTTCAATCCTAAGGCCTGCTATGCTGACCCAGAGCCTGTAATCCCAGCTCCTGGGAGCCTGTAAACAGCCAGATCACTACTATGAGTCTGATCTAGCAGTGAGACCCTGAACATCATCCTGTAGACCCTTCCTTAAAAAGAAAGAAACACACACATTAGTGTGACAGTTACAAAGCATATGGAGGCCAGCAAGATTGCTCAGTGGTTTAAAGCATCTGCTTAGGCAAGCTTAGGCAACCACAGGGACTGCTGTTCCATCCGGGACCTCATGCTTTGCCAGCTTCATCCCCAGGGCTAGCTGAGCTGGCCATAAAAAAAAAAAAAAAAAAAAAAAAAAAAAAAAAAAAAAAAAAAAAAAAAAAAAAAAAAAAAAAAAAAAAAAAAAAAAAAAAAAAAAAAAAAAAAAAAAAAAAAAAAAAAAAAAAAAAAAAAAAAAAAAAAAAAAAAAAAAAAAAAAAAAAAAAAAAAAAAAAAAAAAAAAAAAAAAAAAAAAAAAAA
>PVJA010014469.1:0-24680 GCA_004027025.1 Myocastor coypus | reverse complement strand
CCCAACAACAACAACAAAATAACATGTGAAGGTAATGTTTATTTTGAATGAATTTAAAGGAAAATTATATTAAGAATCAAGAAAGGCTTACACTTCTAGCATATTCCTTTACTGGAGCATCATAATATATCATAATATATTTCTGTCTTAGTTACTCTTTTCTAGTTGCTGGGATAAATACCTGACACTTAAAGTGAGTGAAGAGAAGGTTTACTTAGCTCATAGTTTAAAGCAGCCTGAATTACATAGAAGTCTTTGAGACACTGCACTGCTGTGTCCAGGATGGTTCACTCCATACCTCCAAGAGAGGCTATCAGGCCTGGAGGCGGGGTACATGCTATCAGTTTAATGGCTGGAACCTCTCTGGCCCTGCCCCTCAAGCCCTGCCCTGGTCCTCTGGGCCCACCCCTTGAGCTGCAGTCTTGACCACCCCAACACTTATATGAAGCTTTGGGTGGACAACTAGATGCAAACCATAGCATTAAGCATCATAATATCTTCCTTCAGAAATATTTTCTGCCATATTGTTTCAAAATAAATCAGAATGTTAGGCTTACACTTCCCATGCATTTGGGACTTTGTAGAATCTCTGGGAGTCTGAGGTCTTGAAGACCATGTGTAGCTGAAAGTATCCAGAAGATCACTGCATGCTATAAAGATTCCTTAACTACGTGAATGGGTTTGGGTGTAAACATGCTCCAAGCTTGTGGTTTTTTGTATCATCTGTCTCTCCATTTCTTTATCCCCAATTTAATTCTATCACCTCTGTCAACAGTCCCTCAAACTCAGTGCATGTTGGCCACCTTCTGGGGTCCAGCACTGTGGTGTCAGAGGTAGCCTGGTGAGCTTCAGTCAGACAGTCCACAGGCATGCTTTCTTTGGGGCATTTGAGCATCTATGTCTCCCACCCCTGTCTCTCTGTGGCTTTGTGTGTATCCTGAGTGACTTTGCCAGGACCCCCTGCAGCATGACACATGGACGAGTGATACACAGGTAGTGTGGGCATGGGGTACTGGTGAGAGGAGGAGAGTTAGAGTGCCTGGCACCATGTGAGCCAGTCCCTGCGTGGCCTCAGGTGACAGCCGTGGACTGAGCTCAAGAGTGCGTAGGCAGCTGTGCTGCTCTCACCCTACCTGCCTAGCTGGGTGTGAGCGCACACTGGACACAGCGCATCTTCACTTACAGATGGAGCTGCACCTGTGGGACAGAAGACCGCAGTGCTGAGGTTGGCATGGAAGTGCATGCCTTTCTAGCTCCATAGCCTGAGCCAGTTTTATTCAGATGACAATAAGAATAATAACAGTACGTTCAAGGAGAAGGCAACATCCTATGGGAAAGTGTCTATAAAATACTTCTCAGGAAGAGTGAAAAAGTGTTGATTGTTAATAAAATAAAGAGTCCCAAGTGGAGATGAGTAACCCATATGAGAGTACCAGGTAGTGCACTGATGACCTGCAAGGAGTTGGAGCAGGCACAGAGGAGAAGAGAGGGGCAGTTCCTGACTTTGTAGCCCTCCAAGTTCCATAAGGGATTCGCCCTCAAGTAGTGCAAAGTGTCTTCTTTGGGGAGAAATAATTAAAGCTGTTCTACTTGCGACTTCTCATGCAGCACTTACTTACTGCAAGACTTTTTAAGGAGTCTTCACAATTACTGAGAAAGGCCAAAATTACTCTTCAGTGCCAGGAGATGGATGCTCTAGATTTATTGCCTCAATATCAAGAGAAAGGGTCTCTCCTGTCTGCTGCCTGCAGGATTTGGGAGCAGCACCGGGAAGGTGGCCTTTATTCCACTTAGCTCCTAAGCTGCCACTGCTCAATGCTGTGTTGCTTTTATTATTTTCAGAAGTTGCCCATGAGGTAAATAAAAGTGAAAAGACAATAAAACAAAACGTTTTCTGTTACCATCATTCCTTTGTGGTGCTCTTTTCTTTAAGTTTCTGACCTACATTAATTTTTCTTCCCTGAAAGATTTCAGGGGCCAGATACAGCTCTATGGCACAGTGCCTGTCTGGCAAATTCAAGGTCTTGAGTTCAATTCCCAGAACCAAAAAAAAAAAAAAAAAGAAAGAAAGAAAGAAAGAAAGAAAAAGAAAGAAAGAAATCTTGTTTAGTAGGGTTCCTGGCAAATTCCCTGTTGATGTTTGTTTTGAAAGTGTTTGTCTCCCTCACTTCTGAAGCACGGTTTTACTGAACAGGGAAGTGTAGGTTACTGATTTTCTTAATAATTCAAACACTTCATCCCACTTTTTGGTTTTCACGGTTTCTGACAGCAACAGGCAGAATTTTCATCGTTGTTCCTCCCCCTAGGTCGGGTGGTTTCCTCCTCTCTTTCAAGATCTTTTCTGGTCTTTTGTTTCAAGCAGTGTAAGCACAACATGCTGCCTCGCTGTTGTTATTGTCTCTGTCTATTCTGCTTGGTTTTCTCTGAGCTTCCTGCTTGTCTGGTTGAATGTCACTCATTTTGCAAAGTTCTGAGTCATTGTGACCTTCAGTATCATTAAAGTCCCTTTCTTCTGGCATTCCCATTAGCCACATGCTGAAGCCCTTATGACTACGTGGTGGCTTTTGAGCACTCTAGGCTTTCATTCCAGTTTTGACTTCTTTTCAGTCTGAAGTTTCTACTGACACATTTTTAAACTTACCATTTCATTCCTCCAGTGTGTCGAGTATCACAGCCTGCTGAAGGCAGTCCCTACTTCTGTTGGTGTATTTTTGGTTTCTGGACTTTGAATCTTATTTAGAGTTGCCATTTCTGGGCGCATATTATCCTTTTCTCTTGGATGTTTTCCAACTTTTCCATTAGCACCTTCGGCATATGAATCATAGTATTTTAAATTCCTTGTCCTAACCCCAACATTTCTGCTCTATCTGATTGTGACACTCTCTTTTTTCTGCAGCTGGTGACCTATGCCTTCCAGCATGTCCTGTAATTTTGGGTTAACAGCCAGATGATCAAGTAAAAGCAACTAAAATAAGTCGGCCAGTGTTTGTCTGAGTTGGGGTTCAGCTATGTTTACTGTGGTTATAGGTGTCAGAAACTAAGATGTCCAGGATCCTTGGTCTTCTCTCTTTGGCTCTCTTTTGGATTTTCCCAGCCACTTTTTTTTTGGTCTTGCAACATGACACAGGTGAGATCGAAGCATTCCCTTGCTTCAGCCTGCCTGGCTGGGACTGCAGCGTGTGCTACCTGCTTGGCTCAGCACTTTCCAGGAAGGCCTGGCCTTTTCGTGGCAGTCCCCAGTGCCACACAGCAGCCCTGCTGAGGTGTGGGCCAGTGTCACAGGAGAAGGGATTCTTGGTGTCTCAAGGAAACGGGAAAGGAAGTGTTCTGCAGTTGGGTGTCTTCCTTCCTGCATATGGGTGACGGTCTCTGAGGACTGGCCTTTGTTAAGGGACCATGGTCACTCTGAGTGTAACTCCTTTGTCTCCTGAGGGCATTGGGTCATGCTGCTGCTGTCTCTTGCCTAAGAGCTTGACCCATCTTTTGGGAATGCCACACTTCTGCCAGGTGGCACCCTCTGAAGGCTGGTCCCTGGCAATCTTGTGCTTTTGATAGGCCATGGTCAGCCTCTAGCAATCAGTCAGCACCATTTTATTGTCCCCAGCAGTTCCTGGCTACTGCAGCAGTCTGCTCCCACTACCTTGGGATTACTTGTGTCCATCTGTCTGTCCACCTTTCAGGGCAGTGGTTTATCCTGGGGTGTTATTTCTTACATGGAACTGATAGGAATTGTTGGTTTTCTAGTCATTCAGCTGCTTTTCTTGGGAGAACAGAAGAGTTGGCCTTTGAGCTCTGTCTTCACATAAACCCCCCCCTCCCCTGGGGTTTGGGCTCTCTGCCTCGAGGGATGCAAAGCACTGCTGTCTTGTGGTGGGAATCCCAGGCCAACAAGGGCACCTGAGATGCCAGTGTGTTTAGCACAATCTCACAGAAGGAAGTCACTTCTGACTTGTTTTGTGTTTCTTATTCTTGTTTCAAATTCCTAAAAATGTCTGAGATAGTACCAGACACTCCAGGGCAGCATGGGACTCTGCCGTCACCAGCTCAGAGTCAGGACTTAGTAATCTTTGCTCATCCTAGAAAGCTGCACCTCATGTATGTTCTCATTGCCTGAATGTGAGAAGCACTGAATCAAACAATGTATAAGTGCTCTTTGCAACAGCATGTCCATGGCCATAAGCTTCTCTGTATTGATTTAAGGTAAGGGGAAAGTGACATTAACCACTTAAAAGTGTCCACCAAGGCCAGCTCCTGGACTCCAACAGAGATGCCAACATCCACAGAAACTCAAATCCCACATTTAAAATCCTTCAGTGTTGCATAGAACCTACTATGTGCTTTATGTCACCTCTAGGATGCTTACCTGACCTCCCACAATGCAAACACTAGGCAGAACTTTTATAGTGGGTGGGAAGTAATGGAAAGAAAAAGGACTGTAATGTTCTCTACAAACACGACTTTTCCCCAGCTACTTTCAGTCTGTGTTTGGTTGAATCCAAGATGTGGAATCTGCAGAGGACAGACTGCGTTTGCCCTGCAAGTCATCTCACAAGTTATGGCTGTTAAAGTTAGTGTCTACTGCAGCACCCTGGTTTGCGTGATTAATTTGTTCCACTGGTTTGATGAAGAAGGTCGTGTTGGTGCTTTTGTAGGAAGGGTGGTGACGGCCAAGTGAGTTGCTCCACATACAGTTTTGCTAAGTGCTTTTGTTCACAAGCCAGATTGTTCACAAACAAAATGGTTCCAAGGGCCACTGTAAATTCTTTGACCCAGAGAGAAAAAAATCTTCCCTTCTATTACCATACGTTTGTGACATAATAAATGTATTCCTCATGATGAACTGGCCCATACACAGGCCAAATCTTGCTCTTTCTACTTCCCCTCT
This sequence comes from Myocastor coypus, assembly GCA_004027025.1. NCBI lineage: Eukaryota > Metazoa > Chordata > Mammalia > Rodentia > Myocastoridae > Myocastor > Myocastor coypus. Next base: position 19,795 of record PVJA010014469.1, on the reverse strand, counting down.
TCCCTTGTTTCCCATTTTCTCTCATCCCCGGTCCTCTTGCCATCCCGAGTCTCTCCTCCAATCTCCTGCCTCTGTCATCTCTCCTAACATATGAGCTTTGAGCAATCAGAAACATTAGAAATAGATTCAGCACAATTAGATTTCTTCCTTCGATCACATCTGGTTGTGATTCACAGGTACTTGAAAGTGTTTGCATTGATACTGTAGCATTATTGCAGGGATATAAACAATCTGGGAATGATCATTCCGCTTCTTCTCTGCCTTCTTTGAAAAGGCATTGACATCATTGCACATCAGCCCAAGGGTGCAGTAAGCTGTGGCACATCTCTGCCTGCCAGCCCTAGCTAACATGGGCTGTAGATGATGCAAAGCCTAAGCTTTTGGTAGCTCAGGGCACCACAGTCACAACACATCCCTGTGCTTCAATACCATCTCTGCCCTCCAAGGTAGAGTCAGACACTTGACTTTTCTGAGCAGGCTGCAGTCTTGGAGGGACAGGAAAAGTACTTTGGAGTGTGAGGAGGTAACTTGGCTGCAATCATCTTTCTTTTCTAGTGGGTCCATTTGGCCTGGACTCCAGCTTATGCATTTCTGCTGGATTGTTTCCTACTGAGAGAACAGTGACAGAGGCAGAGTTGTCTCTGAGACGAGGACCATCACCTCCATGGGACGAATTTATGTTTGGAAAGCAAAGAAGACACTTGGGATGCAGAGTTGGCCCATAGTGAGTAGACTTATGTGGGCAGTACTCCAGCAGAGGCTGGAGGCTGGAGGCTGGAAGAAAATGTTCCTTTGGGTCATTTCCAACTCCAATTTTTTATAATCATGTTCTCTTTAATCCAATTTACTGTGAACTGATTTACAGCAAACTACTAGGAAGAATGAGTAAGTTCTAATCATATCCACTTAAAGAGATACAGGACCTTGGGTTACTTATAACCCAGCAAGTGGGTTACTTATAGTAAGTGCAGCACAGATGGTACATCAGTACATTCTTGTTAAGGACGCTGAAACCAGGAGGTGCATGCAAGCTTTGGTGGGACACAGGTACCCTCTTTGGAGGGTCATGGTACTCACCTGAGGAGTCAGGTTGTAGAGATGATTTCAGGTCACTAGCAAGGCCTCTTTATTTGTTTCCCTTTCCAACTTGTTAAGAATTTCAGGAGGGCTTTGTCCTAAAAAAGTTAGGTCTTGCTATGAGGTGGTAGGAAATGAATGAAGCAGAGGATCAGAGCCCCAAGAGAAAAAGAGATAGGGAACTTCATTCCGTGTAATTCCATTTTCATAGAGATTAGGTCATTAGCCAAGCTGTCATTAGATCCTGCCTTCTTCATCCCCTCCCCTGAAGAACCTGCTGTTAGCCCCAGATCATTTCTCCCGGATCTGTCCTCCATACCCAAGTGCCTGCTGGCCTGGATGATGCAACTGCTGTGTACACAGCCATGGATGTGACACCTCCTGCAACCTCTGTGCCTGTCTGACCTTCCTGGGTTTCTACCACGTGATGCCCCTAACCCTTTCCACTTTGCATGGTTCCGACGTTTCTTCCTTTCCCTTCTTTGCTGCTCTCTGCTCCCCCTTAGAATCATACGTATCTACACTACCTTGGTTCCACATGGTGGCAAAACTTACATAAACCACAAGGCTGATTTCATAGAAGTGGAGCTAACTAGAGGCTAGGAATGAGAGGGAAGGGCACTCGATGCAGGCTTTTGGCTGAGGGCCATCCAAGTACAGTTAGGAAGTCAGTGCTATTTTTACTATGGATTGAATCTTAAGTGCTCCTCCAAGGGCCTTGTGTGACATGCACCGTCCCTTGCTGGTGCTCTCTGTAGACAGTGGAAACATTCTAAAGAAGGACCTAGTGAAAGGTGTTTGGGTCACAGAGGGCACAGTCTCCAAGGGGCTTGGGATGTCCTGGTCTACTGCACTTCTCATTTCGTTCCCGGCCATGAGGGGGGCAGGTTTGCTCCACTGCGTTTCCTCCTTGGCATGCTGCCTTGCCCTGGGCCAAAAACAGGGCGAACCCACCGAAAGTGTAAGCCAAAGTAGCCTTCCCTCCCTGGACACTTATGTACCTCAAGTATTTATATAACAATGGCAAGAAGTACAGTGGCATTACTTGGTAGGGTAGTTACTGTTCAGAAAAGTTTATCATGTGTTTCAAAATACATTCAAGGGCCAGGATGATAGCACAGTGGTGTAAGTGACTGCCTGGAAATGCAAGGTCCTGAGTTTGATCCTGGGTACAAAAAACAAACTGCTTCAAAATACATTCAATGGAAGAGTTTAAAGGTGGCCTATATACAGAAATAAATGTTTGGGAAGATAGAAATTCTAATTTTACTCTTACACATTGTGTACATGTATCAAATTATCAGACTCTACCCCATACACATACGTAGATATTGGTCAATGGAAAGCCAAAACAGTAAGGGCTATGGATGAAACTCAGTAGTACAGCCCTTGCTTAGCATGTAGCAAACCCTAGCAGCACAAAATACTAAAAGAAAAAAAAAAAAAAAAAAAAAAAAAAAAAAAAAAAAAAAAAAAAAAAAAAAAAAAAAAAAAAAAAAAAAAAAAAAAAAAAAAACAACAGAGATGAAAATGAGGACAGATGAATGACTGCAGAGGAAACCCCAGGCTGTGTGAGAAGGCAGAAAAGAGAGGCAGATGAAGAAGGCAGAGGTCTCAGTGTCTGCTGAAAAGGCTACTGTCTTGCTAGTGCTAAAACCAAACATGGTGGAAAAGATTTTTTTCCCCGATGGAAGAGAAAGAGATGGGACAGGGAGTGGTGGGGCGGAGGACACCTTGAGAAAGACAGCAGAGAGGCAGCGGGAGTGAGGGCAGTGGTCGGGGGCACTGGGTGGGCTAGAGTGTGTGGGAGGGAAATCTTGGGCCCAAACACAGTTGGCCAGGACCTTGGCCGGGATCCTCATGTTTCCCCTGGGGACATCATACAAGTTTTCATCACGGATTTTGTATAATTCTTCACATCAGAAATCAGAATTCCTGTTTCCTTCAATTGTCTTCTTTGTCGGCTATGGAAATTTTCCACCTGGCCAAAACTTTGTCCCAATATAGGGCATACCAACTTGCCAGGCAGGAGGGTTGTCTTAGTTACTCTTGTCTTGTTGCTGAAACAAACACCTGACATTCAGAATGAGGGAAGAAAAGGTTTATTTAGTTCACAGTTACTGGAGGTTTCAGTCTATACTCAGCTGGATCCAAAACAGACTGGCACATGGCAGAGGGCAACCTTCTATGAGGGTGGGCAGAGAGCAAGAGCACTGGGAGAGCTAGCATCTGCTTAAGCAGCTAACTTCTCTTCCTACCTTACATTGAAATGCAGATCATCTGCCCCAGGGGAGGGGCAACACACATTTCCACAATAATCAATTACAAATTCCAGAAGCTGCCCCATGACTGCATGGGGGATACCTATACACAAACCATAGCAAGGGTAAACTGCATTTGGTTCATGATTTAGCCTTTTTGGTATTTAAGAAGCTAATGCCTCTTTTTATTTGTCCAGAATGAAAAGATTAGTTTTCCTTCTGACTTCTCTGTCTGTAAGCCTTCATGACAATTTCAGTTTAGCTGTCATTGTCCCCAAGAATTTCAGTGACTCTGGTTTCCAGATTGGTGCAAGCAAGAGCCACATCTGATGGGGTGCAGTGATGCTCTATGAGGCTAAGCTGAGCACCGCTAGTTGAGGTCAGTGCAGAGGCCTCAGAACGCATGAGTGCATGGCCCTCCGTCTTCCCGCAGGTATGCGTGGAAGCATTTGGGGCGTCTTGCCAGGTCAGGGCTGGGATCACAGGAAGTCAGGTGAAGAGGACTGAGACATCCTCCCTCCGCACCAGCAGCGCCCTCTACTGACTTAGGCCAGCCTGGGGCAGCCCCAGCCACTCAAAGCATGGAACTTGCTGCCCAGCAACGCCTCAGCATTTCTCCATTGTATCCCTCTGAATAGCCGTGTCATGAAAACAAGTTTGAATGGAAAACCCCTATGAGAATTTTTAGAGCAGAATGATTAGAGAAGCATGATTCCTGCTTGAGCACAGGCACCAGAAGTGGGACTTCAGTGAGCTCCACGTGATGACTGAAGTTTTGTGACAGGGTTGTGTTTTGACTTCTCATCAACAGCTTGTCAGACCCTAAGGTAGTGGATAGTAAGAGAGTTTCAATGATCGACAGAACCATTTCACAGTTCTTTACATTATCCTGTTCTCCAGAGATATCAACCATCAGGACCTCAGTTCGTTAGCCCTCAGCTAATTGGTAAGAAACGGCATCATTTCCCACCCACGGGATGGATGTGGTGACTGTTGGTGACTAACTATAGCTTTTAACTGATTTGGTCGCATTCTGGGCTGAAGTGAGCAGTGCATGGGGAGATGGGTCACAGAGACCACATAAATCACCTCAGTGGCACGTGTTGAGGCTCCCACCATGGTTCCTTCCAGACACGAGAGTCTTCCACTTCCTGATGAATTCATGCTCCATCCCAAGCAGAGATGCACAAATGAAAACAGCATTGTGAAAGCAGCTGCCACTCAGCCTTATGGCACCTTGATGGATGACGACATCCCCGTGTGCGGCTTGGTCAGCACTGTGCATGAGAACAATCTGCCGACCGAGGCTCGATGTGCCAGGGGCCTGGGGTTGGTAGAGCTGGTGAGCACTAGGATGGCCAGCAGGCACAGCTGCAGCTCGGATGCACCCAGCATCCACTGCACCTCTCCAGTAGCCTGTGGCTGGCATACCCAGTATACGTATATATTATAGAGTCTAAGAGTCTACAGGGTCTCACTACACAGATAGGACTTGTACTAATCCTCCTGTTTTCAGCCCCCTAAGGGCTGGAATACAGGCATGCCCCACCACTCTTAGTCCCAGTGGCTATCTCAGTGCATCTCAGGAGCAGGGCTAGCCCAGGATGCCGGGGATCAAACTCCGACCACTGCATCTGCCTCAGCAGGCCATTTAATCCGCTGAGCTCTCTGGCTACCCCAATCCAGTTAATATTTGCCCCGTGCCCAACATATAAGATACGTATTGTGTGCATTTGCACTGGTCTTTCGATGATGACCTTGTTTTAGTTTATGATAATTAACTCCTGAGTCTGAGATTTCGACTCAAATTACCAGCCTTGTGGTCATTATGTAATAGAGAGACCTGCACTTCCCATTTTAGTTTTGCTTTTACTTTTTCGCTAAAGAAGATATGTCACGAAGTCAGAATAGCTTTCTCAGCAACTGATTGGTCCACTGAGGAGAGAGATGATTTGTAGAAATGATGAAACTTCTTATTAAGATTCAGTAACTTGGGCTGGCAAGATGGTTCAGTGGTCTAAAGCACCTGCTTAGGAAAACTTAGGCAACCTCGGGGACGGCGGTTCAATACTGGGCACCACATGCTGTACCAGCCCCACCCCCAGGGCAGGCTGAGCCGGCCATAAAAAAAAATAAAAAGGTTTCAGTAACTTTTGACCTTTTAAAAATTAAACTAGTATGTGTTTATTCTAGGTAATTACTTTGCTTGAAGCATAGCTTCTTTTTAAATTATATTTTAAAAAAAGTTAAACATAGAAATCTTATTAAAATTCTCCACTAGGGGCCGGGGAGATAGCTCCATGGCACAAGTGCCTGCCTAGAGAATGCAAGGTTGTGAGTTCAAACCTCAGGCTTGCAAAAACAAAACAAAACAAAACAACCAACCAAACAAAAATAAGATAAAATAAAATTCTCCACTATCGGGTGTGATTGAACAGACTCTGACATCCTTTGGAGGGCAGAAATCTTCCAGAGTGAAGGGTGCAGCCTGGTGCACTTCATTCTTTTTTTTTTTTTTTTTTTTTTTTTTTTTTTTTTTGTCTTTTTGAGACAGAGTCTCACTATGCAGTTCAGGCTGGCCTTGAGCTTACGTTTGTAGCTCAGGCTGGTCTCGAACTCGCACCGATCCTTCTGCCTCAGCCTCCCGAGTGCTGGGATTACAGGCGTGAGCCACCACGCCCGGCTGGTGCAGTTCATTCTTTCGGTCAGATTTTTGCAATTAACTAAAAAGTAGAACTAAGGAGAGTGGACGCAGTGTTACATGCATGTCATGTAATGTAACATTCCATCATTTTGAGATATACTTGGAAAGAAAGGGGGCAGGAAAAGTGAGAGGAAATCAAACAAGGACGCTGAGAACACGGGAGGCAATGTGGGGAGAGGATGAAGGAGAAGAAGGGTGACAGCCAGCGATGCTGGCCAGTGTGGCGCCTTCACGAATCTCTCCCTCAGCCTTGCTGCTTTCATAAACAGGGACTTCTTCCTTTATAGAAAAGCAGGGGCTATATGTATAGTGGCACTCGCGATGTTATAAAGCATTTGGACATTTAAAACTCTTTACTGAGTTCCAAATCCCACATATACATGTCACTTTATTCTTTCAAAAGCTGGCAAGGATACAAGCCAGGCAGGATAGCTTCAAAGTGAATGATGAACGTTAGCATGAAGGGGAAAGCAAAGAGGCTCGGTTTGCCTCCATTCTCCTCTGAGTGCAGGGGGAGCCAGTGATCCCCATGAAGGACACAGGTCAGGATGAGGTCCCACACAGAGCTTGAGAGGCAGGTCAGGACCCTGCTCCACCCGCGCAACCCAGAGCTGGTGGAGGGCCATGGGTCATCATGCTCGTGCCTCTCCTGAGGAGGCAGCTGGTTTCAAGCCTGAGCTTACTGAGCTGCAGGTTCAGGAAGAGCCTTACCAAGGGATCCTTTCCAAAGTAGCCTTTGTGCAGGCTGACTCATGGGGGATCTTGGGCCTCTCCATGCCATCTTGCTGTGGCACCAGCGTGGCACAGGAAGGAGGCTGCTGCCTGGCGATGCCCAGCTGCTGTGCATAGTCCCGACTCCACAACAGCCCTTTGCCATGGCATCCCTCCCACAGTCCCTTGGGTGGTAACCTCGTGGTGCTTAGGCACTCAGGTTAGCCTGGTGAAGCATGCATCCTCAGGCCCCGGTTCAGGCCCGGCACATCGCAGAGACTGTTGCAGCCCACATGAGACCATTCAGAGGCTTTGAAGCAGTCTACATCACTCTTGCCTTCTGATGAGGGCTGTTGAGCCCATTCTCTGCTGTGTGCCAGGGTTTTCCAGATGTCCTGGGTGTTCTCAATAGTAGCGGTGAGAAAGCCTTCAAGTGCAAGTGCCAGGGCTTCCTCAGAGCTGCTCGGTGCAAATCCCACGTTTTTTTCCCCTTTTTCTGGAGTAGCTGATGCTGCAGCGTAAGCGCCTGCCTGTCAAGCACAAAGTCCTGAGTTCCATCCCCGGTACCAGAGCAGCCGATGTTCTTCCTTCTAGGGGCCTGGAGGTGGGTGGCAATCATCTTACATTAGAGACACGAGGACCACCGCACTTTCTGAGGGCACAGCGAGCCAGTCCAGTATCCTGGCCACCGGCAGAGCCTTCGTAGATCATTGCATAGAGGCACTGTGATGAGGTGGAGGTCCACTTCTCCTGCCACTAGCTGCCTTCAATAATTTATTTTGAATGCATTATTTCAGAAATAGGATGAGCTTGATTATAGTCGGCCCTCCGATTTCTGCAGGTGCTCAGATTTACTGCATAAAGTGGTGAGGTGCTGCACGTAACCCGCACAATCCACGGAATGCTTTGGGTCACCTCTAGGTTGCTTCTAATATCTGACTTGCTGTGGCGGCACATGGTGGTAATCTCAGGGACCTGGGAAAAGGAAGCCAGGCATTTGAGGGTTCAGGGCCAGCCTGGACAACTTAGCAAGACCCCATTTCAAAGGCCTGCCACACTTTCACTGCTTATCACAGTGCAGGCAGCTACTATGCTGCACTGCTCGGGAATGAAGACAAGGACAGTGTGCATGGCTAACCATTGTGGGCCACACTATGTGGACTTGATCTGTGGCTGGCAGAATGCAGGATGTGGAACTGTGGATATGCAGGGCAGAGTGAGTTTCTTTATTTTTATCTTCTGATATCTGACTTTTCTTTATGTTGAAACCTCACCCCCCCCCTTACCCAAGTGGTCCTGGGTGTTGAAGCCAGAGCCTTTCCACTTGGCTGCAGCCCCAGCCCACATGTGTATTTTACTTTCTAATTTTGAGATGTGGTCTCACAAAGCCACTCAGTGTGCCCAGGCTAGGTGTATGACACACTCTGGCCCTGAAGTACTTCTTAAAATAATCTCAACTATCGGTTACTTCATAGTGCCCAACATTTTCTCTAAATTATATGTTTTAAGCTCATAGATGGGGTAACATATAACAAAATGTTTCCATAAGCTTGGAACACAGACCACAATGTGTGTTTCCATGCAGACTGCATAGACTGGGGTCATACTGTTGCTCTTTGTCTTGCTCCTCAGCCATTCGTGCAGTCCTTCACTCCTCAGCATCCCCTGGGGACCAGCCAGCTTCGCTCTGTGCGAGCTCCCTCAGCACTGAAGGTCACTGTCAGTGTGGCTCCTTAGGAAGCAGACCTCCGGGCAACGTCTCCATCTCCCTTCTTGGTCCCTGGTGGAGAAGAACAACATGGGCAGGGAAGTGGTGAAAGGCCCTCCTCATGGTCCCCTCGCCCCAGAGTGGGTGTGATCACACGGTGAGAGGCAGGGAGAGCTTAGAGCTCAACCACAGCAGAAAGAGGGCACCCTGGACCTGAGCCAGGCACTGCCAGGCTTGGTATGGCTGAGCTGCTAAGGACATTAAACCATTGCTGAGTCCAGCAGACTGAACAAGCAGGCAGACACACAGCACAGCTCTCAGGGTCTGCTAGCTACTGTCCTGTTTGCTGTAAAGTCCCACGATAGCTGTTTATCTATTTTTTAATTTATTTTTATTTTATGCATTTAGTACAAGTTCTACAGAGTCTTACTACATAGATCAGACTTATAGTGATCCTCCTGTTTCCAGCCTCCCAAGTGCTGGGATTACAGGCGCGTGCCACCATGCCATCTCAATCGCTGTCTCAGCATGCCCTGGGGATGGGGCTGTCACAGCAGGCCGTGGATCAAACCCCTACAGTTGCATTCTGCCTAAGCAGGTACTTTAGTCCACTGAGCTACTGGCTGGAAGTATGATGATATCTGTTTAGAACAGCTGTACTTCTGGAAGGCTGAGGTAGGAAGACCATATCTTCCAGCCAGCCTTAGCAATTTAATGATTTAAAGATATCTTGAGCCCAATGTGGCAGTCATGAGGCCCAAGGAAGCTCTACACTCCACCCAAGGGAGACTGAAGCCCTCTTGGAGACCCTGGGCGTAGATGAAGGGTGTTCACCACTCCCCAGAGACAGCCAGTCCTGGAGCCCAGTGCGGAGGGAGCAGCCATGCATGGAGAACACTGCAGAGCCAGTATGGACCCATGGGGAAGACAGTGCTAAAGCTGACCAAGCTTCTGCTGTCGTCAGAGCCATGCATTTGTCAGACTGAATAAGAATGCCAACCTCAAGGGCATGCAGTCCGTGTTTGGAAGGGCACCGACACCTGGGCTAGCACTGTGCTCTTTCTTGCTAAAACCTCTTAATAATTTCTGAGCTTACACATGAATTTTCCATGGCCCCTCTAAGTGGTGTATTGGTCCTGTAAGCGATCATTATGATTGGAGCAAATTGTAGGCATTTTCATGAACCCTGCTGCAAGGGTTGATTTTATGTGTCAATTTGACTGTGTCATGGGGTGCCCAGATATATGGCCACACCTTATTCTGGCTTGGCCTGTAAAGATCTTTGGAAGTCACATTAACATTTGGATAGTAGCTTGAATAAAGCAGGGCCTGCCCCTCCCTGTTCTCTCTTTCTCCTGGTGCGGCTGTCCTCAACTGCAGAGCTGAGCGGAACAGAAATGCAGGCTCCCTGTTCCTCAAGGGAGCTCCTACCTTACCACTTAACATGGATCTGCTATGTTTGGATTTGAATTGAAATACTGGTTCTTCTTGGGCCTTAAGCTTATCCCTCATGCAGTGAAAACAATACCACTCACTTGCAGCTGCTTCGGATTCAGTCTAAAACTGCATCACCAGCTTCAATCTTGGGCCTTCCAGGGCATTGTAATCCTGTGAGCCAGGTCCTCATGGTGAATATGCTTGTGTGCATGCATCTCCATCCTGTTAGGTTTGTTTTCCTCCTCCCTCTGGCGAACACTAAGCAATGTCCAATACACCTCTAAAAGCATTTGGGGCTTTCTGTAGGAAATGAAGAGCTATTTAAAATCTTGATACTGGAAAAGTGACATGTGCCATAGATAAAGCTCCAAAGCACAGGGAAGATGGAGTAATCACAAAGTGGCATGTGGCTGTCCAGAAGAAAGATGGTGAGGACATTTCTGTCCCATGATGGAATAGAAAGGAGAGCGACTGGAAACTGTTTGATATATGGCTTTGTAAAGACTGCGTGGGCTGACCAAGAGGAAACTGAAGGTTTAAGAACAGAAGTCCTAGTGCTTTTGTCCTCCCATTACTGAACGTCTTTCATCTCCTGCTGCATTTGTGCCTACCACAGGGCCAACTCCTTCGCCCAGCTCACAGACATGGGTGACAGTGTAAACTCCTCTGGTTGTGGGTTCAGGGCCAGTTTTCACACTCCTAGGTAGGTGGAGCCTCCTTTGTAGGCTTTGGATAAAGGATTCTGAGAGCTAAAAGCCACTCTGCATAACTGTATTGACTTAACTTTGTGTGTCTTGAAGTGCTATCTATGGTTTCTTTTTCTAAGTCTTGCGCTTCTTTTCCCTTGTTGGGAATTGAGCCTAGGTCACTGCACAGAAACTCTGCCCCTGAGCTGCACACCCAGCTCTGAACCTCGCTCTCAAAAGTTTCGGCCTTAGTTATAAAAACATCATAGCACTGACCCTGTCAATCTTGAGAGTTCTGCTCTTCACGGCTTTCCACTGGAGACACATTTCTACCACACTTTCTGTTACATGAATGTGTAACTTCAAAATGATTTTAGCATGCTTTACAGGGTTTTAAAAGTTGAGGGTGCTTGATGGAGCGACTAGGGAAGATTCTCCTCCAGAGTCTAAGTACATGATCTGTATCTGGCTTGCTTCTTTCCTTGGGCCCCAGGATATATGGCAGGAGGACATATGTATGTGAGATTTACTCAGGGTTTCTCTCCTGTGGTACCCACACTTGTATTTAGGGCTCAATGGAAAGCTGCCAGGCTTGCCCTTTCATTCCTAAAGCAGTGATTGAAGTGTGTAGTGTGAGTCAGAAATGGGCTGGGGGATGGCAAAGAGCAGGGAACAAATTAATTTAACATAAGTTAATATAGCTCATTCTCCACTCATCTTAGGGGAGTGTTTCCTACCAGGAAACCCAGTGTCATGGTTTGTGTCTTGCTGTCATGGCCGGGGTGGTGTGAGGGGGTTGGGAATTGGTTGGGAGAAGTTTTCTGGAAGTGGCTGGAACTAGAATCTGTGACTGACTTCTGGTCCAATGCTGGGATTAAGGGTCTGAGTGCTGCACCTGCTCTGGGGAAGGAGCCTGCATACAAAGTAAGGGAGGGAAAGAGCCTCACTCTTCGCCTCTCCCTTTGTGCTCTTGTTGTTTTGCTGTCATGAACAGTTGAACAGTTGTCCCTCTGCCAAGCCACCTTGCCTGGGAGTCAGCTGATTATAGAGTGAAACTGCTACAAACTGAGCTAAATGCAGCTGTTCTCCTTTAGCTTTGAGGGTTGGGCATTCTGTCTCAGCAACGAGAGAGGAGTGCCTAGTTAGCAAGGGGAGTTCAGAAACTGTTACGGTTTGTAGCTAGTTGTGCCCCCAAAGCCTCATGTAAATCACAGGGCTGTCAAGGAGACAGCTTGAGGGGCAGGGCCAGAGGACCAGGCTGGGCTTGAGGGTTGGGGCCAAAGAGGTAGGAACTGTTACAGCATACCCTCCCCCACAGGCTCTTGGAGGTATGGAGCACATCATGCTGGATGGCAGCACTGTATGGCGAGGTCTTGCTATATTGTTCAGGCTGCTTTAAACTATGAAACCTCCAGCAACTGTGAGCTAAATAGACCTTCCCCTCTCTAAGCTTATGTGTCAGGTATTTGTCCCAGCAATGAGAGAAGAGTAACTAAAATAGAAACACTAGGTAGGAACTTGATCTTCAAGTAATAGTAACCCTCAGGTATGTAAAGGAAGGCCTAGCTCACTGGTACCTCCATGCTTTATTATATTATAGTGGTGGCCATCTTGGCAGAGAACTTAGAAACCATGCCAGACAGGCAGCCAGTGTTGGTGACCATTGCTGACCACCAGGGATATTTGAGCAGCTTTGCCCATGCTGACCTGCAGGGCTTTTCTGAATTAGAGGCTGGATTCTAAGTCTGGCTGCTACAACCCAGCAGGCCTTCTGCTTGGGGGGTGGGGGGACTAGGCAGTGCTCTTTGCTGCCTGAATGAGCTTGTTAAAGGCTGCATCAAAGACCAGCTTAAAGGTTACATCACCTGACACAGGGTGCAGGCTGGCCTGCTGTCTCCTTGGGGCTGGGGGAGGGACCCTGTCAGATTTGTGTCCTGGGGGGGGGGTCTGAACTAGACAGCAGCAGCTCCCGCTGTACTGTGTCCTCCTACTCATTGGCAGCATTTTGGCCCCGTCAGGATCAGGAAACAGTCTCTGGTACAATCCATAATTTTCTCAAATACACAGCCACAAGGAACATGACCTGCCCCATGTCAGTCTTCTAGGCAGGGGACAAGCCAAGACCCAGAGCACACAGCAGTCCATCTGCATCACTGTGGATTTGAGTTCTCCTGAGGAGTTCTGGTGTGGGGCTGAGCAGCCATAGCTCATGGGATAGGGGAGCTCACACCTATCTCCTCTGAGATGGTCACCTGCTCCATCCTGTACCCTGAGAGGCTTCCGCTGTCTGTCAAAGCTGGTGGAGAAGCTTCTGGAAACCCGCCTGGCTCCTTGCCCAGAGTCACAGTAAGAAGGGCCAATTGTATCAGCATTGGGAAGGGAGAAGAAAATATTGAAATGCTCATCCAGGGTCACTGAGGCCGCCGAAAGTTGCCCTTCATGTCCCATGGATGAGCCCCTGTAACCGTAGCAACATAGCAGAGAAACGGAGAAAACTGAAGGCCAGACATCAGCCCGCAGACCTAAGGGCCCACAGTCTGAATCAACAATTTCAAAGACTTCCTTGGGAGAAGTATGGAGACTCGGAAGGTTTTCACGAAAGGCAGAAGCAATGTAGCAAGTCATTTTGTCGTCGCTTCTCCTAGGGTGATTTCATGAAAAACATTCTTTTTACATCATCAGAAATGTTTCCAAGGTTGCAAGTCCCATGATGTGGGATGCTAATTAGGAATCGCATGGACATGGGGCTTCTGTTTCATAGTGCAGAAAGTTACGTACTCTGAACAGCACAGGCAAGGACAAATCTTGCTCTAGGTCACCTGGGACCAGGGTGACTCTACGGAGGCTCTGGTATCCCCTTTTCTGAGCACAGATGCAGGGTAGACAGGGCTTGCCTCACAGCCTGGCAGTGGCCTGCACCTGCTGCTGCACTCTCTCCTCACACAGGGAGGCAGCCTATCTGGTTAGGTATTATTTATGTTCCTAATAATCCAATTTTGAGAGGAATAATAGGCATTTAGGAACCTTACATTGATTTTTCTCCTCGAGTAAGGACACGGAAGGCAAATATATCATCCTTTTATCTTGATTCATTTTTTTAAAATCTTAATTCATTTTAAGTCAAAGTTCTGAACCAAATAAAGGATGAGTCCAGGATGATTAGATCCAGGACAGCCAGTATCAGATAGACCAGGGTTGGCTGGTTTGTCTATTTCTCGGGGCATCCGAAGGACTGACACTTCTTGCAAAAACAGACAGTGAACAGTGAAGAAGAGCTCTTAAGTCAGGTCTGCAGGAAAGCAAGAGTAAAGAAGGTGATTCGAAGCCTGAGGGAAGGCTGATCTTCATAAAAGTGCATTGATGCTACTAAGACGCAAGACCTGGCCTTCACTCTACCTTCCCAGCAAGCAGCATGCAGGATAGGATGGGCTGTCACTGCAGAAGAATGTCCTGTCTGGGGTCCAGCCTGATGAGAGCCTTCCAGGGGCCTCACTAAGAAGGCAGGCAGCTTCCTGTCCACCCCTCTCTGCCGCCATTGCAGCGAGCGGTGAGTCTCCCTAGGCTGCTGCTGGCCAGAAGTGTTCTGCTTTCCTGTAGCACAGCTCCGCCTGCGGCTTGGAAGAGTCTGAGTGGGTGGAGTCTGTGGCCTACATCCAGGAGCTGGCTCCTCAGGGATGCCGGGCTCCTGAATGTGACCACCTGACCTGCCTTGCATTGTGATTGCCAAGCCAGTGTGGGGATGCCTGAGGCGCTAAGCGACAGTGGCCTAGGATGCAGGGTCTAAAATCTGGAGGCTGGAGACCAGCGAGCGATGCTGCTGTAGCTCGGGTCCAAAGGCATCCTGGGAGCAGAGTGGTTTCCTCTTCAGGGTATTTTGGCCTCTCCCTTTTTGGCACCTTCAGCTGATTGGGTGAGGCCCGTGTGCAGGATGCAGGCTAGTCCCCCTTGCCCAGCTTTGTGGTCAGACCGCCAGCTCTATGTGGAGGTGTCTTCTCGTCAGCATCCAGAGCAGCATTTGAGCAGATGTCTGGGTGCTGTCATCCGGCTGTGGGCACCATGCAATGAACCCACACTGGGTGCTGTGTCAGGCATAGAGGGAAGCAGTGGAGGAAGCTCATCTGCAAAGAGATGAGGACCGGGCTGTGGGCGGGGTTGCATTTTCTGGAGCGTGGCGGGGGTGTTAGGAGATGAGGACCGCAGCCTGGTAGGGGGACGTGGTGACCCAGGCAGGGGCTTCGCTCCTCACCTCCCCCTAGAGCCTGCCAGAAGTCGAGCTCAGCTGCTGGAACAGATGGACAGAATGCCTTGCGCCCTGGGGTCCAGCTCTGTTTAAATTAGTATTTGTCTTAAGCTTTTGTGCTCATCAACAGTTCCAAGTGTTTCTTTCCAAAACAAACTTAAGTGGAGCAAAAATGTCAACAGCATAAATAGGTCAAGTCTCAGTTTAAAGGTGGCAAGGAGGAGTGAGATAAAGACAAACAGGGCGAGCAGATCACAGGCACCACGTCAGAGGGCAGCGCACTCAGCCAGGCCGAAGCAGAGCTGGGCTAGGCACGTGTGGACGCTCAAGAGTAGGAGAGCGACATTCTCACTATCTTATTCTGAACGTTTAGGAGGATAGTTTAGAAGCACAGGCGTCAGCAGACTCATCCCAGTGGGGTCAGAGTAAGACATTTCTGCGGATAGTGTAGCCACATGGAGCAGCGAGTGGGGCTTGGAAGCAGCGCAGGACAAAACTGCCCCCACAAAGAGGGCATGTTTGCATTTCTTGTTATTTAAAACATTTCCAAAAATCGTCCCATGTCGTGTAAGATTAGATGGAAAGTTTGCTTCACTCCCAAGGCAATGGACGGGAGTACTGAGCTCTTCCAACCGGGCTCCCTGCAGACCCATGGCTGCCCCGGAGACCACCTTTGGGCATGCGCACACAAAGGCCTCCCCATGCCTTCTCCACTACCATCCTAGTGAGGCCTGTCTCCTTCTTCACAGGATTACCTATTAATGTTTCTGGGTTTCCATCTAGAGAAATGCTTCAGAAGCAGGATTTTGCTGGTTCTTCAGCTGAGTCCCATCCCAGGGAGCTGTAGTTTCATCTGGAACAGAAGAACACCAGGCCTAGCTGCCTTGACCTCCAGCAAATAAGTTTCCAAGAGCAGGGAAGGACAGATGTGGGCAGGTTGTCACCAGAATCTTCCCTCCACTCTGCAGAGGGGTTTATTCTCCACACACTGATTACTCAGTGCTGGGCAAACATCATTCCCAGGAGCTCAAAGGAGGTAGTGGAATGGGAACAGATTAATTTAAAGGAAGAACTTGTCAGCAGAATGAGGAGAGCAGCAAGCGCAGGCGGCTTGTCCTCTCTGTAATCACCCTCCCGAGAAGCCGGAGGGTGATGAGAATGTTACTGTGATGAGTGAAGATAAAAATCAGAAGGGATAGAGTAGGTCTTGTGAAGACACCATAAGAGAGTTTGAGGGACAGCCCCATGCCTGCCCCCACACGGCTCTGTCCTATTTGGAACTCCTTGTCTTTGGTGCTGCACCTCTTGGCCTCTCTCTTTGTCACCTCACTGGCACTAATCGCCTTGCTGAGGTGTTCATCCTGTCTTGTTATTTGCACCAAGATAGCCCCTGGTGCTTGATTGGAAAGTCAATTCTTGACCTGTCCATTTTGAAGAGGTGGTCTGAACAGGCAGATTCTTTTCTGGATACTCTGTTGTCCTCATAGGTGCTGATGTCAGGGTGAGATTAGGAGGGCAATTTTCTTTCCCCGATTTGCAAATTTCTGTGGGAATTTCATTATAACCCTTCAAGAATGTCAAGACATAAACACAAGCTCTTAATTACTAGAGAAGTTTCATGAGTCAACTTCAAAGTAAGAAAGAATTTAGTGTAAAGATCTCAAAAATTATACTAGGTATTAGTGTACTGCTGCAGTTCTGTTTGCTTTACTGTAAATTACTTTCTTTTCTTCCCTTGGAATACATAAGAAAAACTGTTTCATCTTTCCTCTTTCTTCTCGAGCTCTAGGGATTTGGCAGTTTGAACTGAATTCAGGGAGTGGTGGAGTGGCACCTCCCTGTCTGAGGAATATTCATTCAGAAATATTTAAATATAATACCTAAAGCTATGTAAAGCATCATCTTAGGTTCTGTCTCAAAATACTGTGCGATTAGGTCTACCCGTAGGCCCTGAAGCTGAACGGCCGATGCTGGTATGAGCAAGCTATGTTTACTTTACGCCCAGTGGGGATTCCGTGCTGAAGAATTTAGGTGCTATATATGCCTAGCAATTTGAAGCATAGGACACCATGAACAGTGTACCAACTTGAAGTCCTTTTATTCTTCTCTTAGTAGCTTGAGCTTAATGCCTCTTACTGGCAAGGAGTTTATCATTCCTGAAGGCAGATTTGTGAACATCTCCGTGAGTGTGTGCGTGTGTCTGCACACTTGCACACATAAGCACCATGCCTCCAGCCTCTTCTCCTTGTCCAAGTAGTTGTGTTGGTTTTATTCTGTTTTGTTGGGGGGCAGGTTCACCCCTGCCCATTCTAGGCACTGAGCCACCCACACTGTGCAGCAGCCTTCTACCAGACAGAGGATCACCACATGACATGGCTGTCCACCAACACAGGCTGGCCAGCATCGAGTCATAAATGAACAGGAGCCATGGTAGAACACAAATGCACTCTAGAAGCCTGAATTTTGTGCAGCTCAATCGGTGCTAGGCAGAAAGGTAAGGGAATATCACAGACAGACTGTTTGCATTATGTATTCGCAGCATGGGAACTTGGATACTTTGAGAGATAAAGTCTTTGTTTGTGTGAGCCAAGATGGGGCCCCATGGAGACTTTCTAGGTGGTAAAGTACTAATGATGCTTCCCAAGCCGTGCTGGCAAAGACTCCTTGAGTGGACTCTCATCTGGCTCCTCCAAACTTCTCTCCAAGTGGCCCAGACTTGGAGGCCCTGTCTGTTTCTGCATTGTCTGCCTTTAGCAAGAGCCTTGCTATGTGGGTGATCTGGAACCACCACCCTCTGTGTCTGCTCATGTTTCCTACTCTCTGTGGCTGAGCCCATTGGCTTATCTTCAGCAAGAATCCTAGTAGGACACCGGCCTGATAGCTCAGTGGACAAAAGCACTTGCTTAGGCAAACACAGGGCCCAGGGTCCAGTTCCAGCATGCTGTGCCAGCCACCTGGGCATGCTGAGACAGCAACTAAGACTGGGCATGGTGGCATGCACACCTGTAACCTCAGCACTTGGGAGTCTGAAAATAGGAGGATCACTACAAGTCTTATCTATGTAGTGAGATCTTGTAGACCCTGTCCTAAATACAGGAAGAATAAAAAAAATAAATCCTGGTAGGGTAGTTTATCCAAAATTATCCTTGGTTTAGAATTTCTTTTCAGTAATTTTTCATCCACCAGTCCTAGTTCTCCCCCTTCTTTACTATAGAGTCCTACATTTCCTGTTGTACTGGGAGGGGAATCTGAGGCCCTCTTGCTGTACTTCAGTATCCACACCATTGTGCTGACGCCTATGCCTGAGATCCAGAAGCAAGGGAGTCTTGCTGAGTCTCACTGTGCGTGTCCTGAGTGGACTTCCTTTGTGTTGGTCACCCTGCCTGCTCATGCATGTGAACACACTCCCAGGAGGATGGCAAGGCTGTCTTGGAGCTTCAGGCCTGCAGATGCCTGAAGACAGCAAATAAATGAGGAGACTGTGATATTACTCTTTTGAGCCCATTCTCCGATCCTCAATAGGAAAGGGCATTGAATCAAGCCAAAAGCTTTGGTTCTGTAAGCAGCAAAAGACTGGTAACCCATTATTGTTGTTGCTTAGAAAACGGGTCAAAAAGAAACAGCAGTACCGTGAGAAATTGAAGCCTTGTTTGCATGAGCATCTGGCCCACTTGTGCTGTAGAACTGTCTAAAACTGCAGAGTGGTTCCCTCTCTCAGCACGCGATGTGACCATAGGCACCGTTCAGCAGAGTCAGTGTTCAAGGTGAGGCTCCATCTCACCAATTCAAGCCCCCGAGAAGATAAACTGTGACCTAGGATAACCAAGAAGCCTGCTGACACCTTCTGTGACAGAGAGAAATGTATTGCTGCGGAGGTAATACATTTAGAGAACGCTTGAGGGCAGATATGCCAAGGTCTGAACTCAGGGCTCGCTCCTCATGGCCTTGAAAGGACATATTGAAGTAAGCCTGGCCACCACTTGACCTCTGTCTACCTTAGAAAGTAGAGATGGGGAGGAGAGAAGGGAGATAGTGGCTATTTTTGTTTGTCTCTAGCAATGTTCACAGATATCGAGTTTCAGAAGTTACTGAGTTTTTACCATAGTCCATATTCTGTCCCCAGCTGTTTTCTACCCTGAAGTATTCTGGGATCAGTGTCAGCAGGAGTGGTCCATGAAAACGCCCCGGACACCAGCTTGTAGCCCCTATCACACGCAACTTGACTGTTACTTAAGTTGCAAATTCTTAGGGGCTGGTGAGATAGCTTCATGCCATAAGTGCCAGCCGGGCAAGTGCAAGGTCATGAGTTTGAACCCCAGTCCTGCAAAGAAAAAAAGGTGCAAATTCTTCCGCTTTGTGTATTGGCTTTGAGAATAAGCACTTGTGTTTCTGTGTTCTGTCTGTTTGTTTGTCTGCCTGCTTTAATGGCTGATGACATTCTAAGCCCCCAGGGCTGCTAACCCTGGATTTGTCTTTTGCTGATTGATGATTTCTGTATGAATTAAACAAGCACCTTGGGCTGTGGGTGGCAGCTCAGAAGCCAGTACAGGGCCTCCCCATTAGAAGGGAGGAAGGTGTTGGGGGGCTGCCTGCAGGCTGAAGATCCAGCCCACGCAGGATTTCCCTATGTGAACCTAAAGACCCGTGTTAACAGATGGCAACAGAAGCCAATAAGAAAAGAGTGAGCTCTGAGATTTCAGTCCCACCAGGGAAAGAAGAGAGAGAGAGAGAGAGAGAGAGAGAGAGAGAGAGAGAGAGAGAGAGACAAAGGCACCTCTGGAAGAGCAGGCGAGCTTTGGGCAGCATGAATTGGCCCTCAGGAGGGTTCAGGGGACAGGAGGGCTTGTGTTAGTGCCTGTCCTGGCATGGTGCCACTTCCCTCTTCTCTGGTAGTGAGTTGGTCTTTCTGTGAGCAAATTCTCTTGGGGAAGGGATTTGTAGGGTGTCTGTTTTCAGGAAAAAAAAAAAAAA
>PVJA010014468.1:0-47336 GCA_004027025.1 Myocastor coypus | reverse complement strand
GCTATGCAGTTGAGGCTGGTCCTGTGCTCACTTTTGTAGCCCAGGCTGGTCTCGAACTCGCACCAATCCTCCTGCCTCAGCCTCCCGAGTGCTGGGATTACAGGCGTGAGCCACCACGCCCAGCTTCAACACAAGAGCTTCTGAGGGTCCTTCCAGATCCATGTTAGAGCGTCTTGTACAGCTTCTGCCATGATGGCTATGACTGACATAGACAAGAGGCTTGCTTTCATGGAACTTGCTTGCAGAAGTATGGAGAAGGTTACGAACCCTGCAAACATCTGGATAACAGTGTTAGACATTCCATCAAGAAAATCAATCTGGTGCTGGGATAAGCGTTGGCCATGTGGATCGGCCAGGAGGCCGTGAGGGGGTGGCATGGAGTCCGGGTCTGCTTGGAAGGCGTGTCCATGGGGGAGGTTGCGTCCAGTGGGGCTGATTCAGGACCTGTGTAAACAGAATGTTGAGACATCATCTGTATTAGTTTTCTGGAGCTGCAGTAACAAATGGAGCTGTTTAAACAATAGAAATTGATCACCTTTGCATTCTGGAGGCTGGCAGCCACCCATGTGGTTGGCTCTGGCTGAGTGCTGTGAGGGAGACTCTGTTACTTGCCTCTCCCTTGCTTCTGGTGCTTGGCGGGTCATCTCTGGCATTCCTTGACATGTAACAATCTGTCTTCATCATCTTGTAGAGTTATCTGAGCTGTGTCTCCAAATCTCCCCTTTTCTTTATTATTATTATTATTATTATTATTATTATTATTATTATTATTACTACATGTGTGTATGTTTGGTGGTGTGGATTGAATGTAGGCCCTTGTACACACAAGGCAAGAGCTCTACCACTGAGCCACATCCCATCCCAGCCCCTAAATCTCCCCTTTAAAGGACAGGTTATATGGAATTAGGCCTCCCTTCATGACACCATTTTAATTTGATCACTTCTACCACGGTCTTATCTTTTTTTTTGGAGGGCTGGCTCAGTCTGCCCGGAGGGTGAGGCTGGCACAGTATGTGGTGTCAGGGATTGAACCAGTCCCTGTGCCTATTTAAGCTTGCCTAAGCAGGCACTTTAAACTGCTGAGCTATCTTGCTGGCCCCACAATCTTATCTTTAAAGAGTTCACAATCTAAGGTACTAGGGGTTAAGATTAATTTATCCTTTTTGAGAGGGAGAACAAGGCTGGTCATAAAACATAAATACAATAACGTGTTGATTATGTGTGCTCCCATAAGTTTGTTTGAGTTTTCCCCTCCCTTTCATTAACTAGAAAACTGCAAGGCCTAGCAGTTACCCATTCTTCTTTCTAGCTGTTTCTGGTAGAGGATCTGGGAAAAACTTCAGTAAATGCTTTAGTTCCCCCCCTCCACCCCTTCCCTATCAGGAGAATCCATTCACTGTGGGCAAAGTGTTCTTCACTCAAATCTCCAGTGTGTTTTAGGAAAAGGACAATGAATTCCAAAAATTCAGAGTAGGCTGGGCAAATGGCTTTGCCTTTAAAAAAATAAATACAGGCTTTATTTCCTCTTTGGAACCCTCTGATCAAAACAAACTGATTGAGCTGCGGATGGTCACAATAGCAGGTGGTGTGCGAGGTCCCCTGTGGCTTGTTGGCCTGCAGATTCTGGCCTCCTTCGGGCCTCAGAGGAATACAGTCATGCCCGGGCCCCAAGGGGGGCTGCTGCACACAAGGGAGCCATTGGAGCATGTCTGCAGCTGGCCATGGCCAGCTCTTGACTCAGGAGTGACTAACGGGTAAGTACAGACAATACTGAGAACAATGTGGAGAGGAGAGCTGTTGGCGTAGGAAGTGAGAGCTGTTGGGACTCTCCCCAGCTGCTCGTGGGCCGTGCCCGGTGAAGCACGCTTCTCTCTGCCAAGTCTGGGCTGAACCAAAGATGGCCCAATCGGCGATAGTGAAGGCCAGGCAGGGCTTTAAAATAACCCCTTTTCTGTCCCAGATGCACGACTGGGCACAGGTGACATGGCTTTGGGACCCAGCATCCTGCCACTTTCCTGCAACTGTGTGACCTTGGACAAGCTGTCCAAGTATAGGGAGCCGGTTTTATCTGAAATAGCACCAAGACCCCTTTTCTTACAGAGGTAATGAAAACCAAATCAAATGGTGTATAGGAATGTTAGTTTATTTATTCAATGTATTTGGTACAGGGTCTCATTATGCAGTGCAGACCCACAGTGATCCTCCTATTTTCAGCCTCCCAAGCACTGTGATTGCAGGCATGTGTCACCACGCCCGGTCTGGGTGGCTGGCTCAGCGTGCCTGGGAGTGGGGCCAGCGTGGTACATGGTGCCAGGGACAGTCAGTTCCCTGAGCAATCTCTCCTGCCCTGTGCATAGCAATGTGATCATCAATGTGTATGGGAGCTAAGGACTGTCGGCCAGCCATGTTATGCATGTGATGAAGTATGGGGATCTTGTGGTGGTTTTGTCCCAAGCGGGTCTGGATTGCCTCCTCAGGGCAGCCTCAAGCTTTGGGTGGCACAGAAACTACAGCCCAAGGCTGCAGCACGCAGGCCACGTGCAAGTCTGAGGTGGTTGGATTTATGACCTTTCAACTTTATGATAGTGTGACAATGATTTATTTGCAGTAGAAACTGTGCTTCAGGTTTGAAATCTTGATTTTTTTTCCCCCCTAACACTGGCAATATGCACTAAGGTCTTCTCTGAGGATGGTGGGCAACGGCAGGAAGCCCCAGCTCCCAGTCAGCCTGGGGGTCCAGGGGGAGCAGGTGACCTTCCACTGCTGGCAGTGTGTTGTGTGGCTAGGCAGTGGTATGTTGAATGGGTTAGGTGGGTTCAATGTGTTTATAATGAGCTCACTGGGATATTGTCCGGCTGTGAATTTTAAATCGAGCTGTACCTGTAGTGAGAGTGGCTGAGACATGCTTTGGGACAGTCATCTATTTACCCACTCATCTCCTTACTAAACATGGAGAGAGAGAGAGGGAGAGAGAGAGAGAGAGAGAGACAGAGAGAGACAGAGAGAGACAGAGACAGAGACAGAGAGACAGAGAGAGACAGAGACAGAGAGACACAGAGAGACAGAGAGAGACAGAGACAGAGACAGAGAGACAGAGAGAGACAGAGACAGAGAGACAGAGACAGAGAGACACAGAGAGACAGAGAGAGAGACAGAGAGAGAGAGCAGATAGGCTTCAGGATAGGCTGAAGGCAGTAAGATCGCTTGCTTTTTCTGTGCCTGTGTTGGCTTGCTCACCTGTCTGTAGCTCACTTTATCATGGCTGAGGAGTGAGGTGGCTGCCGCCGTTGCTGGCACCAGGATCCGCTTGCCAAGGAAGTGGAGGAGCCTTGTTCCTCACTCATGGAGGCAATGAAGCTTCTTCCCAGGGCGGCCAGCAAGCTCTGCGCATTGCTCACTGCTGTTTCTGAGCGAGTTACCTGTGCACTCCAGTGACGAGGAGATAGGCGCACTTTCGGAACCGGTGCGTGGGCATTGTGTGCCATGTTAGATGCCCATTCTGACACATGGGAGGCAGTCTCTGGGGAACACTGTCCCAATAGCAAAGTCGACCTGGGGTCTTGCTGGCTTCAGTTTCTTGCTCCAGTCCTATTTCCTCCTTACCAGACAGACAAATTAAAGGAGCTATCGACAAACTGTATAATGTCTGAGCCATGGATCTGAACATAATTCTCCCTCAGAACTGCTTGAAGCAGCTACATAGGGCTTCGGCTGGGGTGGGTGGGGCTTCATGCATGGAAGGAGGGAGCACTGACAACGTGTGTGCAGAGGGCATGCGCAGAGTGCTCTGGGTTGTGACAGAGTGGGTAAAGAGCGCTGCGTAAGGGGCCGTGGCTCCCTGCGGCTCCAGTCGGCTGAACACCAGGATGTTAAACAGCGTACCCCGTGTGGGATCCCGCATTTGGCCTAGTGCTCTGGTACTGCTGCCTTGAAATTCTTTTTTTTGGGAGGAATGGGCAATGCAGAAGCCGGAGCCCAGGGCCACACACACTAGGCAAGTGCTCTACCACGGAGCTACATCCCTAGCCTCTTGAAAATTTTAATAACCTTGAACATTGCACGTGGCCTCATGAACAAGTTATGTCACTGGCCCTCCTCAGGTAAAGGATGAAACATATCAAACATAGGACTTATCACCATCCCCATCCAGGTACAGATAAGGTGACTTGGGTTAAGCTGGTTTAAGTGTTTTTTAATTTTTATTTTTCACCAAGTGGCAGAGAGAGAGAGAGAGAGAGAGAGAGAGAGAGAGAGAGAGAGAGAGAGTGTGTAACTTCTCAGCAATACATTATATATATATATATATATATATATATATATATATATATATTCACTTTATGTATTTGGTACAGGGTTTCACTGCACAGCTCAGACTCATAGTGATCCTCCTGTTTTCAGCCTCCCCTGTGCTTGGATTACAGGTGTGTGCCACCACGCCCAGGCTTATTTTTTTATTTTAAAGAGGATAAAAACCAGGGTCAGGGAGACAGTTCAGAAGTCTAAGTGGCTGCGTGGCAAGCATAGGGATCCAGAGTCCATCCCAGGCAAGGTACCACATACTGGCTGGCCCCGCCCTCAGCAGGCCGAGCTGGCCAAAACCTGGTATGGGGGTGCATATCTGTAATGCCAGCGCTGGGGGAGTCTGAAACAGGAGGATCACTATGAGTCCAACCTGTGTAGCAAGGCTTTGAGCCAAATACAAACAATAAAAAATATCAAACATGATACAGAATTTCAAAATAAGATGATAGGAAATCAATAAACGGTTGTTATAGTACATATTGTTATCTTCCAAGCAGGTGTTCATATTACCAGATTGAGCTTGTAAAGTTGGTCAAAAAGGATTAAGTGGCTTTACTAAGGTCACCTGTCTGGCTCCAGGTCTTCCGACCTACCTCTGGTCTGGCACAACATGCCATGCACACCTGTGTGAGTGCCTGCCTGGCCTGTACCTCTGTAACTGCCCTTTACCTGGCCCAGCCGGCCCTCCACTCTGCTTACATTGAGTGAGGCTGCCTCTGGCAAGGAGCCGACAGCTGAACCAGCATGGGCTGGAGCCTGCTGTTGGGTCACCATCCCTGGAGAGGTTTTAAGTGGCATAGTGGAGGTAATGTCCGGGGACACTGGGGTGGGACGTTCTGTTGAGAGGTAGCTTTGGGACTCAGTACTTCCTGGTCCCTGCCACATGAACTGCTGATAGAACTCAAAGTTTCTATCTTTCTACACTGAATAGACTCAAAGCAGTTAATGGTGGGGTTTTGCTGAGTTTAGTAGCCTACTTGTTTTAAATAGAAAGAATTATCTTTATTTTAACATAGAGGAAGCCCCATTTTTCAATGGGGCTTTATCAAATGCATTCAGTTTTTCATACAAAAGAATTATAGTATATAAACTATGGTCTCTGCAAGCCACTTTACCTCGGTCAGAATATTTGTGGATCTTTTTTTAGTTTATTTTTTTTTGTGCAGGGTCTCACTACTGTGGATATTTTAAGGTCTAATTTATATACTGATTAAACCTTTACATATGGAGTTCTGAGGAAGATATGCCTTTTTGGTCATGCAATACTATACAGATTACTGAATAATTACATAACCTCAGGCAGCTGCATTTCCTAACACATGTGCACCTCGTCTCAGGGGGCTCAGGACAATACTTCCAATGAAACAGTTCTAAGAAGTTTTATTCAAATAACACTGTCTCTGAAGAATTTTCCCTGTTTAACAGGAGCTAGGGGATGTAATTAACTTGAACACTTGGTTTAAAATAAGACACTAGAGAATTTAGAAATTGAGGGATTTGGGATATCAAACCACCTCCTAGGATTCAGAGCCTGAACAAAGAAAAGCTTCAAAATAAAGGTTGTTAAATTTATAGTGCAAATTTAGACATGGGGGACAAATATTCATTTTTTTTCACTTAGTTTTAGGCTCTGCTCACTCCAGGCTGGGATTTTTTCCTTTAATATGAGAAAGAAGTAAAACTAGTGTGCAAGAACTAGGATGACTTGTGGCCCTCCTTGCTATCGCTCTTGAGTGGTGTTTGGGGGCCTCTGCTGAAGTGAATATAGTTATTCATGCTGAAGACCACAGAACTAGAAGTGGAAAAGAGAAAATAAATCCTTTTCCTTGTTAGAATCAGTCTTTAAAGAATCAATGTGCCTTTTGAATTAACCAATCACTGGCTAAAATGCTGAAGTTCATAGGCAAAGAACTTTTCAGATGGTGTCTTCGCATGTTGGAATGATATCGTAAAACAGTTCTGAGCCTGGGAGTTTCTGAGATTGCGTGAAGTTTTAATGGTTGGCTTCTTTTTCATTTCCTTTTCCTACAATGGTTCCAGATCTCAATTAATGTGAGACTGTTAACATTTTCCTTCTACAGTTCTCGTCATCACTGTTCCCATCTTGCTGCATCAGGAGTCAGAAGAGTGGTGAGCTATATACGCACTCGGTCAGATGCCACTACAGAGCCTATGAGAGTGCTAGCAAGAGGGGGTTCTTAACTCTTCCTGCTTCACACTCTGGACAGAGACATGTGCTGGTGTGCAGAAGACAGGATGACATCATGTGTCATCACTCACAAACGCTTTACTTTGTTCACGCCTTTGCCCTGTGGGGGTAAACGTTTTATGGTTCTTCTTTCTCTGTCATTATTGACTGGCTCTCTGCTGTAGCATCTGGGGTTTGAAAGCGCTCCTTTTACACAAAAGTGCTCTTACCCAGGGCTTTGCTGCATTAGTATTTCATTCTTTTTGCGGTGCGGCTTACGTTAATCCCGGGTGGAAAAGCAGCCAAGCAGCAGCTCTGACGAACGACACCCAGCACACGCCCTCCGCGCATTGGTCCTTAGCAGTCTGGGCAGAGCTGGTTGGGGTCGTCCTGCCATGCTGCCCAGCAGCAAGCCCCCAGAGCCAATCCTGTCACTGCTGTGAAGTGGCTGCGTTGAGTGATGGGGCACCTGGCACATCTTGCCGACATGCCTTTCCCAGTTTAGGACATCTCAGCCCGACCAGTTGCTCAAGGGTGATGACAATTCAGATAAAATTCTTGTTCGCAGGTCCTTTAAATCAGCTGAAGTGAATTCCAGACTGATTGCTAGAAGCGAGAGTGTGCTAGAAGTAGCGGTGTAGCAAGCAATGGCGCTTCTCATCCAGGCTGGTAAAAGCTTGAGCACAGGGCAGGGAATCCCCAACCACTCGCTGCACTAGAGACACATCGAGATCTTTCATTACAGAGCATCTTCTCTGAGATCGAGTTGGGATCTTGCATCAATGTTCATTTGCAAATTTTCTTTATTCACTTATTTTATGCAAGCGAGGGGAATTTTTTTCAGCAAACAATCATGGTGGATAATTGTTTTCTTTATCATAACATTTCTAGTGTAGGCAAAATTCCAGGACTGTCCATGTTTATGTGTATATAACAGGGTAAAATCTTTTTGAAAGACCACGTTGATGTTATTCTTTATTGTTATCCCCTATTATTATTCAGTGTGAATCTGGAAATACTGTGTAATATTAAACCAATGGAATAGTCAGTTATTTCAAAAGGTATTGATGTGTATGACTACGATTCTACTTTTTTCCTGGTATAAATCCGTTAGTAAGGAAAAGAAGCCTTGCTGAGTTTGCAGGAGCCTGTAGTTTGTGTTAAAGCCATAATCTGCAATGGAAGAAACATAGTAGCATACCTTTAACTGGTGAGACCTGTGGTCAGCAGACGTTACTTGTCTAGGCCTAGGACCAGGCAACTCAAAAGGGAAGCTCTGATTCCCATACCTGATTGTGTGCCAACACTTTGCTAAGCCTTGGCAGACTTCCACCTCGCTGTGGCCCCATCTGACCTCTGCGAGTGCTGGCATGTCCCCAGGCCTAGATGGGGTGAATGGCCAGCGCTCATGCAGTCTGAGGTTCGAGTTAACTTGGTCACAGAAGGTTGATGTCTTTCACATGAACTCCAGAAGTATGTACTACAGGTGCTTTCAGTAGAAGCCTTTCTGCTTGGCACTTTTTGGTTCAGTTTTTGGTAATCGTGACAGTGCTCTTTAGTCGTTTAGAACTCTCTTCTCTGGGGGACAATTCTCAACCACTGCTTTGCCATTTCACACGAATCTTGTCATTTATCAGTCTTGGAGAGACAGTGTTCACAGAATTCTCTACTTTGAGACTTTAACATATTCCCGTTTTCTTGAATATTTGGAAATGTTTACATGAGAGACAGGAGTGCTTTTTGGACTTTTGTTCCAGCTGAGCACAGAAATGCGATAGTGATAGTGTCTCAGGAGCAGCTCATGATTTTCCAAATTCCTCAGGAGAAGGCTGCTGTGATTTTTTTCTTCTGTTGGCCAAGGGAATCTGTCTTTCTCTAACTCGTCCAAGATGATCAGAATGCAGAAAATCAACTCGGGCACTTTTCCCAACCAAAAGTCAGCATTTTTTCTCCTGCTGCTTCCTTTTTCTCTTGCCAACCTTCTTCCTATGGAGTCTGGGTCTGCCCTGTGTCTGAAGCTCTCTCGGGCTCCCAGGCTATTTTAGGGGCTGACATTTGACACTGTCATGGGGTTTAAGAGGGCAGACATAGCAGTGATGGTCAATTGCTTCCTTTCTAATTCTCTACAGAAAGTTAGAAAACTCCAGTGAAAAGACACTATTAGAATAAATAATTTTTAAATAATTGCTTGCCTTGGGCCAGCCAGGTAGCCCAGTGGATTAAAGTGCCTGCTAAGGCAGACACAGGGACTGGGGTTCAATTCCCAGAGTACAGTTTTGGCCTTGCCCCTGGGGCAGGCTGAGATGGTGAATGAGGCTGCGGGGTGTGGTGACACATGCCTGTAATCGCAGTGCTTGGGAGGCTGAAAACAGGAGAATCAGTATGAGTCCACTCTGTGTAGTGAGACTCTGTAGACCTTGTACTAAATATGTAAAAAAAAATTGCTTGCTTTTTCACTTAAGATTTTTAATTGGCACATCCAATGATGCTTGGCATGGGGTGATATTTTAATACATGTGTAATGATGAAATCCGGGCAATTATGGTTTGTCATTGCTTTGGACCTTTATGATCTTCGGGTGAAAATATCCAAATGCATTCCTACATCTGTGACTACAGTCATGTTGCTGTGCTATGCAGAACACCAGAACTTATTTCTCCTACCCACTGAATTCTGGTACTTGTCCCACATTTTCTCTGTGTCTTCTCCTTCCTCTGCCTCATGCTGGTGATCTCTATGCTGCTCTTTACCTCAGTGAGATCGACTGTTTCAGCCTCCACATGAAAGGGAGCACACGTGGTCTTTCTGTTTCTGGCTTGTCTCGCTGCCAGTAATGTTCTCTGCATGGCTCTGTGTTGCCATGGAGACAGGACTTGGTTCTTTTTTGAGGTTGAATAATATTCCATTGTGTATCATACTATATTTTCTTTATCCATTGAACTGTAGATGAACACTTAGGTTGATTCCGTACCCAAGCTACTGTAAGTAGTACAGCCGGAAACACAGGAGTGCAGCCCTCCTGTTGGTACACAGATATCTTTTCCTCTAAATAGAAACCCAGCAGTGCAATTATGGGTCATATGGTAACTCAGGGTCTAGTTTTATAAAGCACCTCCACACTGTTTTCCATCATGATCATACCAGCTTACGTTCTCACCAACAGAGAATAACAGTTTCCTTTTCTTTCTCTGCATTCTGACTAGCATTTGTTATTTTTCATCTTTTTTTTTCCTAAGTACTTGAGGTTAAACTTAAGCCCCTGCATTGAGCTATATAAAAAAAATACATATATTTTTTGACACAGGATCTTACTAAGTCACTAAGTTTCAGGTATTATAGGCGTGTGCCACTGCGGCTGACTTATTTTTCATGTTTTCAATAATAGTTATTCTAACTAGGGTGAGATGATATCTCACCATGGTTTTGATTTGCGTTTCCCTGGTGAGCATCTTTACAATGCTTGCTGGCCACTTGGCTATTTTCTCTCAAGAAATTTTGTCTATTTAGATCATTTACCCTATTTAAAATTGGTTGATGATAATTATTATTCCTGCTATTATTTTCTTTTAAGTTGTTTAAGTCCCTGCATATTATCCTTTTGTCAGGTGAATAGTTTACCAATAGTTTATCCTGCTCCGAAGATCATTTTTATGCTCTGTGGACAGTTTACTTTTGTGTCCAAAAGTTTTTGGGTATGAGAGTACTAGAGAATCATCACAGGACTTTTGTACAAAGCTCCAGGGTCAAATCTTTTGGGTTTTTTCAGCCATTACATTTTTGGTACACTTTTTTTTTTTTTTTTTTTTTTTGGTGCTACCAAGGATTGAAGTCAGGAACTTGTGCTCTCCAGGTAAGCACTTATTTCACTGAACTACCTCCCTGGCCCAATCTTTTGGTTTTTTGAGATAGGAAATCACCAACTTGCTAAGTTGCCAGGGTTGGGCTTGAGGTCATGATCTTGCTTCAGCTACCCAGAGGGCTGGGACTTCAGACATGTGGTGGTACTTCCTGCTCTGTTTGAAAAGACCTTTTTGTTTTTAAAAATAATTTCCCACTGATTTTATTTTATTTTATTTTTTTGAGGCAGAGGTTTACTGTGTAGTCTATGCCTTGAACTCACTGTGTAGTATAGACTGGCCTCGAACTCAAGACAATCTTTCTTGCCTCAGCTTCCCAAGTAGTGGGATTGCAAGTGTACAGCACTCTTGCCTCACTAGTAGAACCCCTTTGACTTCATATGATCCTACTGTCTAGTTTTGCTTTTGTTGCCTGTGGCTTTGGAATGTTTGAATTGATTCTCACATGTTTTATTTTGGTACTTTCGTATTTGTAGGTCTTATATTTAGGTATGTGATCTATTCAGAATTTGATTTTTGTGTATGATGAGAGAAAGAGTCTAGTTTCATTTCTCTGCATAAGGATATCCAGTTTCCTGGCACTACTTATTGAAGATTCTGTCTTTTCTTCAATGTTTGTTCTTGGTGACTTTATTGAAGATCAGTTAAGTGTAAGAACATGGATTTAATTTCTGGTTTCTCCCATTTTTCCATTAGTCTATTTTTTCTTTTTATCTTTTTATATTTAGGACAGGATCTACAGGGTCTTACTACATAGATCAGACTCATAGTGATTCTCCTGTTTTCAGCCTCCCAAGTGCTGGGATTACAGACATGCACTACCACGTCCAGTCTCATTTGCTGTCTCAGTGTCCCTTGGGGATGGTGCTGTCATGGCAAGCTGGGGATCAAACTCCTGGTCCCTGTGTTTCTGTGTCTGCCTTAGCAGGTGCTTTCACCCACTTAGCACTCTGGCTGGCTCCCATTGATCCATTTTAATGACTGTACTGTGTTGTTTTGGTTATTATAAATTAGTATCATATTTGGAAATCAGAGTGATCTTAAAGTGTCCCCCAGAAAGAACATGTAATCTGAGTCATTTCTAGAAAGTGCTAGAAAAACATATACATATACTGGAGTAGAAAGCACTAGTATAAGTTCCAGGGCCAGTGATTTGGAATTTGAATTTCATTTTCCTGAACTGCTACCCAAGAAAAATCTCTGAGTATTGTTAAACTTTAATGATATTCGCTGTTGGGTGGCAAGATAGCTCAGATAGATAGCACCTGCTTAGGCAAGGGCAGGGACCAGAGTTTGATCCCTGGCACCACAGGCTGTGCCAGCCCTGCCCCCAGTCCTCTGAGCCTGCCACTGGGACCAGGCATGGTGGCACATGCCTTTACTCACTGTTCTGGGGAGGTTGAAAACAGGAGGATCACTATGAGTCTGAGCTGCATAGTGAGACCCAGTACCAAATACAGAAAATAAAATAATAATAATAATAATAATACCCTCTGTCTTTCAAAGCAGAGGAGTGAGTCTGTCCCTACAAAGCAGTTGTGAAGACTCTGCTGGTGATCACACAAGCAGCAGCTATCTCAGCGCGAAGTCTAAGAAATGCTCCATAAGTGAAGGGCATCGCAGAGATCACAGCGCTGTTTCTGTGATGATGGAATCAAGTTATAGTAGACATCAAAGGAGAAAACATGAAGGAGGAAAGGCGGGGCAGAGTGCGCGCAGGTGCGTGTGGGTTTTGGTGTTCCGGTGTGGGTGTAACACCCTCCACGGTACAGCAGGAAGGATTGGAACTGCTCCGACCTGTCAGTTTCAGGGATGGTTGCTGGGAGGTGGACGGAATGAGCAGGGTGAGCCTAACCAGGGAGCTGAGTGCTTCTGGTAGCTGAATCTGCTGTTGATGATGACATAGGTTCTCATTTTGCACTACTGTGGGGGCTTCATGGCCCAGTTTCAGTGTGGTTGAATTTGTACAGTTGCTATATCGGAGGGACTTTGCCACAGGTAACTGCTGTCCACAGGTCCCGCCGGAAACTGACCGGCTGGCACCCGGCCTCTTGTCTTATTCCTTACACCCTAGACATGGCTTTGACAAAGTGTCTGAGCTGGAAAAGGCTCTGGGTCTAACAGAATGACTTTTCTTCAAAGATACAGAGCAAAGGAAGCTCAGGAAAGAAACATGGCCCTAGAAGTGCTGCTGGCTTGGGAATCTGAGACCCAGCGCTGAAGCTTCCCAGCAACAGGAGCAGCGAAGGGCCCTGGAAGTGGGGGATATTTAGGAGAAAGCAATCAGACTGGATGCCACATGAGAAGGCTCCCGGAACCATGCCACGGGACGTGTGGGGTCAGTGGGCCAGTGCTCAGCCCCTGCGGTTTAAGAGCCTTCTTCTGGCTGGATTCTGGGCTGGTTGTGGAAGTTGAAGCTTGTTTTCCCCTTTGTGAGTTAAAGCTAGAAATACTTTGCTCATTGAGTTACTGGGAGGAGCTGGCCCATGTAAATGGCTTAGCACTCCCTGCAGGACAGTGTGTCTCTCACCCATATACTTTGTTACACCTTACCCTAGAACAGCCCTACCAGTCTGTCTTCACATATTTCTATTAGCCTGACCACAGGACAGTTTCTTCTATTTCTTTTATTTGCCTCACTCTTTCCTATGATTCAAGGATCTTCGAAACACTTATAAAAGGCATTTATTAAGTAGTTAATTGCATGTGCAGTTACTCTCTGCTTGATGCAATATAGCTATCCAGCTTCCTTGTTGAAAGTGAAAGTGAAAGTGGTTTTCCAAACCTATTTTGGATCTTAGCTGTGCTTGTGGTGCTGCACAGGAGTGGGCTGCTTTCTGTGGGCCTGGGTCAGAGCAGTGGGCTTCGGGAGCTGCTGCCTGCTTGCTGGAGAGAGCTTCGGGATGTGCATCGGTCTGTCTCCACTCACTGTTTAGTAGAAGATAAGAGAATGGCTAAAATATAAGTAGAAGCAATCAGATTCAAAAAAACAACTCTAGCCCAGGCTAAATCATGTCTAAGCATTTGTTAAAGTCATTTGGTTATTCTGGAAAGGGAGAAAGTCGCAGATCATCAATACACAGAAGGACAACAATTTACCTGTTTCTTTTGGTAACAGAAACAGGTTTAGTTGCAAATTTCAGCAAATGAATGTTACAAAAAGCGACTCTAATAGTTTGCACACAGCCAAAAAAAATCTGCAGAGCCAAGGAGCATGAAGGTCAAATGAATTTAAAGTGATTAGCTCTCCCCCCCCCCCCCAATGAATATCGAAAAAAGGAAGAAAAACGCTGAAAGGAAAAGTACGAATTTCGGAGGAAACCCCCAGGAAAATGGAGCAGATTTCCCAACAGCATATACCATAGTGACAAAGACGGAAGAATAAGCTCAGATAGGATGGTGGGTAATGTCTCAAATGGGTTAAGAATATTAAGGTCACCTGGCTTTGATCTCGCATTTCAGGATATGGAAATGTGGTAGCCAAAGTCATTTTAAGGATGATTTTATGCAACAGGGGAGGAACCTCAAAAATTATATGGGGCTGTCGCACCTATGTATACCTGTACACTTAGTACATTGACACACACACACACACACACACACACACACACACACACACACACACACGAGTATGCATGCATGCCTGCACGCACAAATTTAGGTAATAAACCCTAAGGACCAGACTCCAAATCAATCAATGAGTGTGTTGAAAACATGTCAAGGTAAAATCCCTAGTGTAGTTTGGATCTTAAATACCCCTCAAAAGTCCATGGGTAATGACTTGCTCCCCAAGGTGGCAGTATTGGGAGGCAGTGGGACTCTCTGGAGCTGTAGCCTAGAGGGAGGCTTTCAGGTTATTGGTGGCATCTTCCTGAAGGGGATGTGGCACTGTGGGACTCAGTCCCTTCCTTTTCTTCTTTGTTTCACTTCAATGCCATGAGATCAGTGGATTTGCTTCACTACGTACTTCCGCCATGGTTCACTGCCCCAGGGCAGCCCATAATAGGCTGAAATCTCTAAACCATGAGCTACATAAAAATTTCCTTTTCCTAAGTTCCTTATCTTGTGTGTTGGTTATAGCAGTTGGGCACTGACTAGCATAATCCCCCATACTTACAAAGGACATTTATAATTAAAATGGTCTCAGAAGGGTTGGTTTCATGGTAAGGAAGTGTACAAGAGACAGTGAATTTGACTTTTAAAAAAATATATACATAGTACAGGGTCTCACTACACAGATTGGACTTGTAGTGATCTGCCTGTTTTCAGCCTCCCAAGTACTGGGACTACAGGCGTACACCCCAATGCCCAGTCTCAAACACTGAGTTATCTAGCTGACTCTAAATTTAGCTTTCTTTGAGAAAGACTGTAGTTCATATTCAACAGGATGATCAGCAAACTACTGTATTTCTTTTTTGTTCTGGATTGAGCACCTTTTTATGCCTCAGATGCTGACAACATGTGACTTGCTATTGTCTCATTTAATTTTGTAGCAGAATACGTATGAAGAGAAATGCCTTTCATGCACTGGATGGTGACTTAACCATTACACAATTGGAGTGTTTGGTGACCTTTGAGATGGATGTTGATCTCACAAAATTTTAATTGATTCTCAACAGTAGCCTAAATGCTGTCTAATTGTTTCACCTGCTTGAAATGAAGTAGGATGCTTTAAAACTTTATTCCTTTTTTTATATATTTCTTTAAAGAAATTAGAGGATATGTAAATATGTTTCCTTGTTGTACTTTACCAAATTTTTGCATGGAGAAATTCTGCTAATATTGTACTCATCCTTCCAAGTCTTTCATAGTTTTAAATAGAGTTCTGAAGAATATCATGGTGAGAAGAGACAGAATATAGCTTCAGAGGTTGAGTTTCTGAACTGTAGAGATAAAAGCTTAAGTTTCTGCTGTTCTTCTAATTACTGGATGATCTTGGGGTAGTGGTGGGTGTTTTGACATTCTAACCTACATTGGTTGGTTCACCTCTCTTTAGGCTCGCTGGTCTCCCACTCTCAGGAGAGAACCATATTAATGGTGAACTTAATGTGGATCCCTGTTCAGTGTAGTATACTGCAGCCCAGAACTCCTTGACTCAAGCAATCCTCCTACTTCAGCCTCTTGAGCAGCTGGGACTACAGGTACACACCACCATCTCCAGCTGTTTTGTCACTGCAAGCCTCAGATCTACATTTGTGTTAAACAATACACAATCCACTGGATCAGAATAGAGAGTACTGAGGAATGCAGGTGCCATACTTGGTGGGGTTCCTGGCATAGCTTCCGTGCATTAATCCAGCTTCCTCCCCTTCTCAGATAAGGCAATCAAGGTACTCAGATTTATAACATGTGCTCCGAGTGTCTCATTTCTCTTATCTCATTGCTCCCCTCAGGACCCAATTCTCATTCCCTGCGGGTTCCATTCCCTTAGCATGGAGCTGCTTCACCTGTGATGAGCATACTACATTTCTATGACTTCCTTATTGAGATTGCTATGTTTCTGAAAAATATATAATGGGGTAGGTTAGAATGGGTACTGAGAGAGGTAGACACCCCAGCAACCAAAATCTGAAGGAGGGCCAACCTCTGAGCATGGACCCCTAGAAGTCATTTTGCCCCTTGCTGCTGGTTCTGTTTGCCCAACGGTCGCACTCCAGGGGTCTTCTTGATTCCTGGCTTTTCTTGATGGAGTATCTGTCATTGTTCTGCTGTCACTTAGCATTTTTCACAAAGGTGCTGTGGTGTCCCTTGGTCCCAGAGACCTCTTTTAGCACTTGCATGCCAGGTGGGCTTTGGTCTCCTGCATTTTTTTTTGGTGGGTGAGGGGGGAGTTTTCCAAAGCTGAGCTCATGAAGTATGCTTATGGAACCACTAGTGAGTAATATGTGTAGAAAAACTTTCTGAGATCTGGTAGATTTGGTGAAAGCCAGGCTAAACAGCTAAAAGAGCTCTTTACTGTGGGTCCTCTCAGAGTTTTGAATGTGCCTGTTTACTTTGCAAACCTCTAAGTAGAAAATAAAATATGTACTATTTCACCAACCTAATAGGTCACTGAACTATTTTTTTCACAGAAAAAACTTGGGATTCATGTTCCCTCAAACTCTCTCTGGGAAATGTTAAGCTAGGAAGCATTTTTGTTTGTCCTGGACTCTATTCTAGCTCCAGTGTAAGACTCTTCTTTTTCTCTTTTCCCTCTTCCTTTTGTTCTCTTTTTGAGGAAATCAAGAATTCATTCTACAGTGATTTTGAGTAGATAGAGCTGGATACTAATTTGGATCTTGGTTGTGGAAGATCTATGCATCATCCCCGGGCAGTCAGTTTACCTACTAAAGGGTGTGAATCTTACGTGGGGCAAGATGGAGATGCTTTTATTTTTGCAAAAGGGGTTGAGGCCTTTCCTTGAAGCACAGCATGGCAGCAGGACTTAGTCACTCATTGGTACGCTGCACTTTGGCACCTTCTGCCAGGTGCAAGAGCATCCGATGCAGCTTAACTCTCTCAGAGTGCATCCTCCTCTAAGTGGGCACATGACAGTCTCAGGGTTGAGTGTGGTTCTCTGCATACAGTGGTGCTTGATGTTGTGAAACAGAAACAAGCACCTGGCACCTGCCAGGCTTCTTCCTTTTGATTTTCTAAAGAAGGCTAAGAAGAAGCTAAAATATGGGTGGGGCAAAGCAGGGCTGTTAACCATGTAAACCAGACATTTGTTAAACCACATCTGACAAACTAGGAAAATAAAGTCAATATTTTTTTACCTGAAAGACCTCAGTGTTGTCAACCCAAAGTTCATTTAATATAGACACTGAGTTAACTCTTAAGGATGCTCAGAGCTTCAGCTGCCAAACACCATCATATGCACCAGCACATTTGAGCAGAGCAGATGAGCAGAGCCCTAGGCTCAGGTCTTGAGGGTTGCTGTTTGTGTTTTCTTTGTTACTGCCTGGATTGTGCATGAGCATATGAAGTACTCAGGGCATGGTCATCATTGGACTCTCACATGTCTGTAGCTGCTGAAAGCAATCTCCAGGGAGAAGTCTGCACCAGCCAAAAATGTGTGGGAACATGCAGGTACCATCTCAGGTATTTATGCTCCAAGGCTGAGTGCTGGTCAGTTATCTGCAGCAGTTGTGCACTTGGCTGCAGGTAATGTAAAAGAGCTAGAACTCACCTAGTCCACAGGGTACTTGGCTTTGTGCATCCCGTGCTGTCCAGATCTCTTATGAAAACATCAGACTGAATGGGACAGTGCCTTTCAGCAGTTTCTTATTGATGCTAGTAACCTAACCCTGCTACATGATCAACTTTATTGATTTCTTTAAGGGCTGGCTATGTTGCCACATGTCAAAGCATATTTATTCGTATTTGCTACTAGAAAAACGGTGAATTAACTTGTATCTCTCTTTGCTTAAAATAGTGACCCTGGAGTCACTTTATATGTGGCTATGTATATAACATATCTTTTAAGGCAATAATTTATTTCACAAGCTTTTGTTGAGAGGTACATTCTTGAATTTCAAGTACTGCATTTATTTTTA
Organism: Myocastor coypus; assembly: GCA_004027025.1. NCBI lineage: Eukaryota > Metazoa > Chordata > Mammalia > Rodentia > Myocastoridae > Myocastor > Myocastor coypus. Next base: position 29,454 of record PVJA010014468.1, on the reverse strand, counting down.
TTTTATTATTTTTTATGGTACAAGGGATTGACCTCAGGGCCTTTGCAATAAGCTACATTCCTACCCTTCTTTTATTAGTTTTTATTTTGAAGCTCTCACTAAGTTGCCTGGTGGACCAAGCTGGACTCCAGTTTGTTATGCCCCTCCTTCCCAGAGGGTTAGGATTAGTTGTATACTACCACACCCAACCCCAGAATTGAATTATTTAATGTCTTCTGTAACTAAGATTCATTCATTTTTCACCAAATCACTTTTACTTTATTTTCTGGCACATAGAGGGAGTGAATTTCTCCAGAGAGCCTACACAGTTAAGTTCTAGACAAAGGGATGTGGGCAGAAAGGATGTATGACATTTCCTGGCCTGACCCACAAGGTGTTTCTTCTTCTAGTCTTCCATTTCTTCTGCTTGCATGCGCTCTCTCTGTCTCTCTGTCTCTGTCAATCTGTCTTTCTCTCTGTCTCCCTCTCTCTGTCTTTCTGTCTCTCTCTGTCTCTGTCTCTGTCTCTCTCTCCCTGCCTTCCTTTCTTCCCACAGTACTCAGGCTTCAGCCCAGGGTTTCGTGTGTATTCAGCGTGTGCTTTGCCGCTGAGCTGCACCACAGTGCCCCTCTCATCTTCTTGAAGATGAAGGTAGAGGTTGAGAAGGCAAAGCCCAGGAAAGAAGGAGAAGCTTTTCAGGATATTCCTACCTATGAAAAGCATTCTACATTTTCAGGTTTGTGTTCTTGTTGTTGCTGCTGCTATAGAAGCTAATAGTACTTTAGCTACTATAGTCCCTGAGAACTCTAAGAAAGATGTCAGCTGTGGTTCTGCAGTGGGGAGATCATGCAGTTTGGAGAACAACAAAACTGGGCTCCCTGACTCTGTGTTTACTGACGGGTGATCCCTGAGAAGTTACACTCTTTGGGGTGGCAGCAGGGACAGTGTCAAGGCACATGACCATTATGGCCTGAGCTGGTTGTCTATAGATATTTTGAGCTCATGTGAGAATGTATCATTGTTTTTTTTTTTTCCCTGTATATTTTAGGAAAGTGTCTACAGAGTGTTCAGAGTCTCACTACTCAAGTGGACTCATAGTGATCTGCCTATTTACAGCCTCCCAAGAGCTGTCTCAATCACCGTCTCAGCATGCTCTGGGGGCAGGGCCAGCATGGCAGGCCTGGGGATCGAGCCCCCCCTCCATCCTGCACCTACTTGTAGGTACTTTAATCCACTGAGCTATTTGGCCAGCCCAAGAATACACCATTCTTAATGAACTCATTGTCCAAGTAGACTAGTATGGATGGGATGTGAAGGGATTAGGAAATTGTATTCCCTATTGCCCATCATGGCCAATGGTTCAATGTCTACTTGAAGGTTCTTGTTGGCTCAGGGGCACAGAGATGGTGCAAGTGAAGTTCATTCTTGGAGTAAGACATCAAGGTAGTTGAATCCTGCTTACAGCAGTGGACCTCATGGTCCGGTGTGCCAGGAGTCACGTTAGCATTTGCCATTGAACAAAAGTATCATGATGCTGCCTGGTTTTAAAAAGGTAAAAGACATTTTAGAAGTGACAGGAGGGCACCAGCCACTACTCTTGGCCTCTGAGTAGATCTGTCTGCAGCCAGAGCACTATACCGTGCCTTTTCCTGACCTAGACCAAGGGAAATAGAGTTTCTAGCTGCAGCCAGCCTTGCCCTCCCTGGGGAATGCGCGCTGAAGGGCCACTTCTGGCTTCTTCCTTCACTAGCACTCAGGGGAGAGATGTTCAGGCTGGGCTACGAGGTGTGAAATATTTTCTCTTATCAAAGTTCCAGGCCTTTTTTCTTCTTTGGGAGTCGCTCTTGCTGTGATAGAATTAGAGAGCTCAATTACTGGGCCCAGCCACACCCAGAAGAACAGAGTAGTGGGGAGTCCATTTTGTGGGGGTATCAGACAGTTCTGAACCCCAGCGCTATCAAATTTTAGTTATATTGTGAGTAAATGTTGCCTTAAAGAGACCGATTACATTGCTCCATGTCATAAACTATATTTGTGGACATATATTTGGATTAGTTCTTGCCCATAGGGCCTGTGTTGTGAGCTAGACTCTAGAGAGCTACCCAAGGGTCTTAGGACTGGATTAGTGAGACAACTATTTCAAGGATTATCTTTGTTTTGTCTTCACAGCAAAAATCAGAATGCGGAAACTGTCTGGAGGCAGTAACTCAGTGTGGAGCGCTTGCCTACAACCTGCTGAGTCTGTCTTTACTACCCTGAAAATAAAGTGAAAACAAAAAAACAACAAAAAGACAGAACTTCCATTACTTTGACTTTTTTCATGCCATTTACTTTTTATTTTTATTTTTTATGAATTTAGGACAGGGTCTACAGGGTCTACAGGGCCTCACTATGTAGATGGGACTCATAGTGATCCTCCTGTTTTCAGTCTCCCAAGTGCTGGGCTTACAGGGGCACACCACCACACCCTGTCTCAATCGCTATTTCAGCCCGACCCAGGGGCAGGGCCAGCACAGCACGCTGGGGATTGAGCCCTGGCCACTGAGCTTGCCTAAGCAGGCACTTTAGTCCACTGAGCTATCTGGCTCATTTACTTTGTAAAACAGAGCTAAAATAGTTCAGCTAGTCTATTAGTTAATAAAAGCTGATACTTTAAACAATAAGTAGAAAAAGGTGAAAATTTGATTTCATATTTTAATGATATTAGACATGAATATACTTTTATTTAAAAAGGTCCATCTATTTTGTCTTACTGAATTGTAGAGTGTTATCTTTTCATGTAACAATAAAAAACTTCATATGCTGTTAGAAAGAAAGATCCATCTATGGGATGATGTCACTCTTTTAATATCATCTGGTGCTATTCACCTGAGAACTCAGGTTTATCTAAGTCAAGGATAAGGAGTAAGTAGCCCCATAGAATGCTGCTGGTGTAGATGCTATCTCACTCCTTTTTATGTAGATGAGTTGTTTATCCAAGAGAGAGGTTGTGACCAATGCTACTTTCCCCCTGAAGCTTTCTTGGATTCCCAGGTGCAGGGGCAGAATAAGAGTTTTGATAAGAATAGGACTAAGAGAAGAGATATAGGTGAGGAAGTTTCTCACTTCTGAGATACCTTATCAGCCCTAAAATCCCAAGCAGTGGAGATAGTTGTTGCCACACAACCCAGTGGTGTTGTTTTTCATAAAAAGGCATGAGAACTGTGCAGTCTCTCAAGGTCAGTCTTGAATGGGGGACACTGGCAGAGGTGACCAGGAATCTCATGCATACTCAATGTTGCTCTGGGGCTCCTTGTCCTCCCATGGAGTAAAAATAAATGATAGCCAGTCATTTTCTTTTTACCCAGGTTCTCTGTGTGTGTATATATATATATATATATATATATATATATATATATACACACGTTCACAGGCATACACATGTACATGTATGTAACAGTGTTATAGCCAATCTCAGATATTTATTATGCATGACAAATCCCAGTTCAGTGACCTAGTGGTTGACTTCTTCATCCAGTCCCTGCTATCCTTGTCATAAAACACACATACAGGGCTGGGGAGGTAGCTCAGTGGTCTAAGTGCCTGCCTGGCAAGTGCCAGGTTCTGAGTTCAAACCTCAGTATTACATGCTGTGTTGACCCTGGAATCCTGGGTGTCATGGTGGCCACCGAAACCGGGTGTGGTGATGTACACCTGTAATACCAGTGCTGGAGAGGCTGAAGCAGGAGGATCACAATGAGTCTGAACTGTACAGTGAGATCCTGTACCAAATAAATAAATTAAAACCAAAACAAACTTAAAGAAGCACTGGAGGTTCACCAAGGTGAAAGTGAAGCCAACTGTTAACCTACTGCTGGACACTTCACCCATACCCTGTGAGTTAGCCCTGACCGACGTCTTCTTCTGAGGATGTCATGCTATTGCACAGCAATATACGCTGGGACCACCGAGGGTGGACCTGAAGTGTCATTCTTCAGTAAGCAGCGTGCACTCATCTCAGGGTGCCTGTGTGACTCACAGAAGCTGGTCCGAGCATCCCACATAGGTAGCACCAGGTTGGATGTTCACACAGCCCTGGCAGCAGGGGCTGGTGCTGGCCTGAACGCAGGCCTGGAATGCAGTTCTTCACTTTTCCATGTGCTGAGACTAAAGAATAGGGCACTATTGTGGCTGTCTGCTTTCCTTCAGGACAGGGCTCAGGGGTGAGGGCCTTGCAAGCCTGTGCCACTGAGCAGCAGAAATACCGCTGGAGGGCCTGATCTCAGACTCTCACCACGCGGGCAAGACGGAGCTCTGCCACACATTCCTCATCCACGTCAACTTGACATTTTCCACAGTGAACAGTGCATTCTGCAGCCGCGTGATATGCCTAATTTGTGCCATATTTTGGATATTCTTGAAAATGTCCATCTAATGAGGGGAAAATGATGTGTATCTCCACAGAATCTTGTCTCCATGTGCAGATCTTTCAGTGGCAGAAGTCACATTAATGCTAATGCAATCTGAATGCCACAGCCATGTTCTGCAGCAGGGGCACGGTCTCCCCTGTGCGGAAACACATTTTCTTCTCATTAGCCCCACTATTTTTATTAATATTAACAGTAATAAAGAGAATCAAGCAGGCTAGCTTCTGGCAGAACCGAGAATTAATGGGCGGGGAGGAAGACAAATGGCCACAGAATTAAGATTTACTTTGATAGTGAATGAATAGCATGCTTCTGGGATCCTTGGAAGAGTTACTTGGACCTAAATGAGGAAAACTGAGACTTGCTGTCATCCCATGCCTGTTAGTGCTAATGATGAGCTGCGCATAGGTGAATCCCTAGTTAGAGAGAGACTCTATCTTATGCTGGTTTTACACCTGGTGTGTGTGTGTGTGTGTGTGTGTGTGTGTGTGTGTGTGTGTGTGTGTGTATGTGTGTGAGAGAGAGAGAGAGAGAGAGAGAGAGAGAGAGAGAGACAGAGACAGAGACAGAGAGAGAGAGAAAGGGAGGGAGAGAGGGAGTCCTGTATGCATGGCTATGTTCCTGCATTCATGGTCAACAGCTGGTTTTAAGCAGAATTTGTCATAGGAAGGTTTGCTACAGGGGCCCCTTGTTTAGTGCATAGCTATACTTATGTCATGGCTTTAATGTCCCGAAGATTTTGTCTCACTCTATGAAATGTTTTAAAAGGAAATACAATGAGGGAAGTGGGGACTGAGCCAGGGAAACTTACTTTCACAGCAGAAAAGAAATTTTCATGCTGTGGAAAAGTCAATCAAAAGTGGCAAATGATGCATCTCCCACTGACTCCTTTCCCCTTGGAAGTTTCTCTAATTTTTGCTGCTTATTCAAGCATTGAATGTCACTACTTCAAATCTCCCTGCTGTTCTCAGGGCTGTTTGTGATGCTCACAGGGACTAAGGCACCTGTATGTTGTCCCCAGGCGGCAAGCCACAAAGATGACGAAGGAGGTGGGGATCAGGGAGAGGACACAGCTCCTTGAGGCTGGCTGTTGCATTCCTGGGAGCAAGGCCTGTGCCATGGAAATTCTGGCTAGGGCTGGAGTGAACCAAACACAGTCCATCTGTTGGAGGCAGCTGATTATTATTAGAGGACAGGAAATCTAGAGAACATCTCTGGTTGAACATCCGTGCCTTCCTGGGGAGCTGTTACCACACACCCCTTTCCCATGGGGAAGGCACCCCGAGAGCCTCCACAGTCTGTGACCCAAAGATGCAGGTGCAGGCCGGTGTGCTGACAGGGTCGTTGCAGCATCCGTGGCCCTCCACAAAGCCGGGCATGCTCCTAAGCTGCGTGAACAGAGGAGGCCTTCCAGAGTGGAGGGGGTTGGAGCCACAAGAGGGCTATGCCTCCGAGCTGGATTCTGTTCTGGGAGCCACACTTGAAGAACGATGCAGATGAGCCAAAGCACATTCAGAAGATGGCATGCAGGGCAGGGAGAGGATGTGAAACTGTGTTTGGAAATCTTGGAGGAACTAAGGCTGCCACCTTGACGTAGTGATTTGGAGGAAGATGTGACCGCTGGCTGTCACAGGGGAGAGGGATGGCATCTTTTTTGGTGGACTCTCAGGCTCAGCGATCTGGAGTCCCTGGCAGAAGTCATGGAAAAAATCTTTTGTTACTGTTGCCTATGAGCAAAACCTTGAAATAGTCATAAATACCTAAAATTATTTTGGGTTGTTGTTATTGTGGATAATTAGACCGCATTCTGCAGTTGTGACACGGCCGTGCTGAGCTTGTGGAAGTTCTGACTGTGTGTGGAGACGCCCACTGTGATTCCATGGCCACTGTACCATGCCCGTAAGCGTGGAGTCAAACTTTCTGGGTGATAGCAGAGCATAGCAAATGCTTTTCCATCTATGACTGAGCTGTCTTCTCTTTTAAAATGAAGATGTCATCAGCCCACTTCCCCGTCTCCTCTCGCAGTCTTCTCCCTTTCTTTTCCCCGGCTCTCTCCTTGGGCTCACCTGCCATTCACTTGTCTATCTGATTGGCACAAAGACAGGGACAGATATGGCAGCACTGAAGATGTGTGACAGATCTCTGGGGTGGAGCTGGGCTAGAGCGGGACATGCTAAAATGCTTCATAGCCTTATTTGTATTTTGGAGTAGTTGGCCTTTGGTGTGGCTGGCAAAAAGCCTAGCTAGCATTTTATACTTTATGTGTCAAGATGTCCATGGGTCAAAAGGGCCTAATCCAAATGCTTCTGCAACTAGCAGGACACACATTAGTCAAGGATATTACATGAGAAGCTCATGCATTGTAGAGGTTTATAATCTATTTTGTAATTCTAAAATTCTGAGCTTGAACTTGATAGTTCTCAGATGTAGGTCTGTTGTGGCTGGTGTCTAGTTGTCCCCCCAAAGCCTCACGCAATTGCTGGAGTGGGTTTCTAGACAATGCGATTCATTCATGACCCAGTGCTGGGATTCCCGGTGTGAGTGCTGCACCCAGGCTGGGGCCCGATAGCCTGAATGCACCATAAGGGACTTCCCCTTTGCTGCTCTTGTTGCCGCTGGCCCTTGCTTTTGTTCTTGCTGTTTTCCACCACCATGAATTGCTGCCCCCTGCCATGTGCCCCTCTGTCTTGGAGCCAGCTGTGTGTGGACTGAAAACACTTACGTATTGCCTTAATTCCCAGGAAAGGGTCTTTTTTTGTTGTTGTGACTAAAATCTTTTTGTAATAATGATGATAGTTGGTGGTATTTAAAAATGTCAATGGACAAATAAATATGCTGTCACACTATTGCTTTTCTTTTTTTACTTACATGTAAAGTACCAAAGTCTGGGAACCCTGACTGAAGTCACCTAATCGTTGGAACCCCATTGATTTGTTTGTGAAGCAGGCATAGGCAGCTTATGAAATTGGCATAGCTAATGTGGGTCCCTGGTGCTTGCGGCTGAAAATGCCGCATGTTGTGTGATGCAAATGCCTTGGACACAGAGTACATGGAGATACCACGTTATTAAAATGAGTTTTGTGGGGAGATGGAGGTATGGAGGAGCACAGGTAAAACTCTGCTTTTGTCTTGTATTTGTGTTTCTGTCTGTTTCCAGTAGAAACCAAGAAGCTTCGGTGTGTTTCTTCAGAATGTGAAGGGCCTGTGTCTCCTGACAAGCCCCCATGTAGCCTGTGGTGGAGTCTGGTGTGAGTGGGCTGATGGTCTTCGAGGAAGCCTGATAAGCTAGAGAGGGCGGGCCCTGCAACCTGGGTATGACCTCAGGCCTGTGCCTCAGGGCTGCACTTTTCAGCCAGGCGTCAGACCACACCCTACATCAGTGAGAGTGTGGCATGCTGAGGGTGGCAAGGCTTTCTGGATGGTTCTCAGGTCTGGCCACAGCTGTGAGCTATTGCCGAGCTCTAAAGGGGATGCTTCTGAAAGATCAAGATTAGTATTCATTTGTGCTGAGTCCTATCAGAAGTTGCCAGTCTCCCCCTTTACCTTTCAGAGAATCCTTACAGCTACCAGGGTTATGGTCTGTGCCTGTGTAAAGCACCTGCTAGCTAAACTCATCTCTCTCTCTTTTTTTTAATAGTATCTCATCAAGGCATCATACAATGTTGAGGCAAAGAGTTCAACTTTGGAAGAAATTCTTATGTTGTACAGAGTTACAAATAAGGATGGTGGCAGCAGCAGTGTTTCTCATGGCAGAAAGATAGGAACAGCCCAAAGTCTATCACTAGGGCCAGGCACATCCCTGGGGCATGAGGCACAAACCCACCCAGCAGCAAAAGTGAGAAAATCAAGACTGTATTGTCATGCCATTCAGATGTCACGTCACACATGAAAAGGAAGTGGGAGGGCAGCACCTCCAGAATGCCAGCACCGACATGGGTGGAGTAACACACTCCGCTGTTTTGGGGTTATCTGTACAAGTAATTTAAAAGCCAGAAGACCTGTGAGTTGCATGATACTGGCTGTCTCTGGGGAGAGGGCTGAGCCGAACCAGAGAAGGACACAGACAATGCTTCAGTAGTGTTTCTGTGCCCTTCCTAAAAAAAAAAAAAAAAAAAAAAAATATATATATATATATATATATATATATATATATATACACACATACATATATATACATATATATACATATATATATGTATATATATATATGCAGGAGCAAATATGACAGTGATCTGCTCAGCAGTGAAGGCTGTCTCTGCCACTTCCTGTGGTTTGTGTGTGTGTGTGTGTGTGTGTCTCCTTTTGGGGACTTCACTTCCTCATCTGTGAAATGAGGACAATAGTGTGTGCAGTGCCTGACGCGTGATAATGGCACGAGATGGGTTGATTCTCAGTACAGTCTAGACAACTGGGACTTCAAACCCACTTAGATGTCACTTTGTCAGGCCACGTTTCCTAACCTCCTGGGTTAGGTGTGCTTGTAATATTGCCTACCCTGCACGGTAGCCTGTACATTAGCATATTCAAATGGTGGCAATGAGCGCTTAGTGAGCATTTATTATGTGCCACATATACTTCTAAGTATCGTGCATGCATTATCTCATTTAATTCTCATAACTCTAGAATTTAGTATCTCATCTTATTTGAGAACTCCCTGTTTCTGTCCCCCTTACCCCCAAAGGTGGCAAGTTTGGGAGGCCAGGCACCGTGGCTGACTGAGCACTATCCTCCGAGTGGAGAACAGTCGGTGCCTGAGATGAAGAGGTTGTTTAGGGGGGCCTGAGTGCAGAAGGGGTGAGTCTCCAAGGCAGCAAAGCAGGACTGGAGTGGGAGGGGCTGGGCCGGGTTTGCGCTGCTCATTGGCTGTCCCTCCTCCTCAACACCGCATTGCCGGGGGCCGACATAGAGAAGCCTGCCACTGTCTCTACTTAGGTACGAAGTTGTTTCTGATGATTTTCTAGTTGAAAATGTGCTGCTTCCCAAAGCCTCTGGCCTAGCGGGCTCTTGCTGCTCAGTCGTTCTCAGTTCCTTGGTGTGACCTGGGATGGCTCTTCTCAGCCTTGGGGCCAAACTGGCTCTGGCACACCCCGATCCGATGCCCTGTGTCCCCCACACTTGTAGGGCAAGCCTGGGTCTGTGCTGTCTTCTGTCCCATAGCCCAACGTGGGGCTGGGACCCTTAAGCAGCCCTTATGTGGGGAGTGAGCAGGAGGTGCTAGAGCTGAAACTTGAACTTAAGCCCTAAGCAACAATGAGACTTTGGTAGAGGCTACTGGAGGGAGAATAGAGGCTGAGAGGTCTGTTAGGTGCTGAAAGAGAGGAAATAGCCACCAGTGCACTCAGCCTATCAGCCTCATTTTTATTCAGTGTGATGCTATCAAGTTGCCACTTTCTGTCTCACGATGGCTTTGTGGGTGCCAGGCCCTGGAGATGTAGGAGACACAGAGTTGAGAGCTGCGAGAGGACTCCAGGGAGGCCCTGTGAGGGCAGGGAGGGGTGCGCAGGACCAGGGAGTATGGCTTCTTGGGCGGCGGGCTTGGGGAGGACTCCCGGTGCAGCAAACAGCGTGGGAAGGGCTCATCCGGGACCCCGAGGCAGCGACAGGCTTGGAGCAGGAGCAGCAGCACGCAGGACTGTGTGGTAGGAGCTCCTGGAGGCTGAGGGTTTGGTTGGTGTTTGTTCTAATATGCTGTGCATCACAGAGAAGACGGTTGTTAGGCTGTGAGCTGCCTTGTGCAGGGTGTGAACTTCGGGGAGCAGGTCACCAGATTCAGACCAGAGAAGCTCCTGGCAGGAGACAGGCCACCTGGAACAGATCCTTTCTGTGGAGGGGCTGTGATAACTTGCTGGATGCTTTTCACTCGGATACCCACGGTCTCTTCTACAGGAGGTTTTGTTGTTCTGTTGCCCGAGACCAGCAATAAGTCTTGTGCCCTTCAGACTGAAGCCTACGCCAGCCTATGGCATTGAAGGCCCCAGCCAGTCATCCAGCTCATCCTGTCTTTTTGGTCCCGTGTTAATCTTCTTCTAGATATATGCGGCTCCTCTTCCCCATGTGACCACCCCGATGTGAATATGCACCTCATGTTCCCTTCCGGGCCCATTCTCTTCTACTCCTGAGAACCTTTGGAACCTACACTTCTGCCATCACTAAGTTCACGTCCGAAACTTTTCACTGTGGAATGGTTTCTCTGATGACTTGGCTTTAGATTACATTTCATATAATCCAACCTTGCTCTGTATTACAGTTACATATCTTTAAGTATACATCATACATATTTATAATTTAGTTTTGCACATGTAGTATGTTTTGCGTTTGCCACAGAGCCCTACCATATTGCTTTTATCAGTCTGTTTCCAGTGCTCCCACAGGAAGAGAGCCTCTCAAGGGCAAAGCAGTGACTCACTCTAGGTCCAAGCCTAAGTCAAATTTGTAGCCCCTCAGTCAATGATTTGAATATTGATGGCTCAAGTTAGAAAGGAGTTAAGAAAGCAGTTTAAATTATGGCCATGACAGCTAGTATAAGAAGATGGCATAAAGTACTTTCAGGTCCTATGACTGGGTAGCTCTATATTTCACATAAAGTTTATGCTGTTCAAATAATCTATGGGTCCAACAGATGCACCAGGTCCCTCTGCAGTTAGAGTGGTTTCATAATTAGTTCTGTTCAGTGAAATATAAGTGGGAAATCAGATGAACCAGTGCCAGCCAAGGCTCCTAGGAGCCGGTGCTCTTTTCTACCTTTGCTTTCCCATGCTGCACCAGTACTGTAGCTACATGAGGTCACACGGGTCACACGGACCTCAATCTAGCATCCCCAGAGAAAAGAGGGCCCTGATACCTGCTGTCCAGCTCAGAAAGATATGAAATAAATTGTTTATTATGATCCTGAGATTTGGGCCTTGTTATGTCAGCATAGTTTATTTCTACCTTGACGACTTCATCTTCACAAGTAATGCTAGATGGATGTGCTCAACTGCCTAAGAGAGAAAAGTAAGTGTTCTATCTGTGGAATTTGTGGGCATCGAAAGCCAGACCAAGGAAATTCAGGGAGTGAACTCAGGGAGTCAGAAATAGATTATGATTGCAAATAAATAAACAGAAAAAGCCCAATTAGTTGTGACTCATGGTGTTTCTGAAAGGGAGCTGCACAAAGGGCAGCAATTTTCTCCTTCTGAATGGACTATTGTCAAGTTACCTACATCAGAACGCTGTAAGGTAAGCATGAGTTCACTGCAAGAGCAGGAAGCTGTGTGGCTTGGGAGTCCTTCTATGTATGACCTAATTGAAACAGAGAGCCCCAAACCTGCCATCAGAGAATCTTCTCATAGAAAGTGTGGTTAATTGAAAAGCTTATGTACCCAACTGTAAGAAACATGGGGAAGGAGTCAAGCTAACATATTACAACTCTGCCTTTTACCACAGAACCTCGAAGAAAATGCTGGATCAGGAATAATATATTTACCTGCTCCTGTGTATTTGAAAGCCACCGACCACTGATTACTCATAAATAGTTCTCTGTCTGTATGGCTCACGTGAGAATCATACTTTGGAGATTTTCAGTTCTCTTTGCTCTTTCTAGTTCCAGATTTGAACATAGCGTAGGCTCTCATATCCCTAACACCGTGCCCAAAATGAAAACAGAACAAAAACTTAATCTTTTTTATTTTAAAGACAATAAAAACACATATAAATAAGAATTTCTAAAAGTGTAGGAATATAAAAAATGGGAAAAGTAGCTTTGTAGGGACTGGGCAGATAGCTCTGTGGCACAAGTGCCTACCTGGCAAGTGCAAAGTCATGAGTTCAAACCCCAGTCCAAAAAGAAGAAGAAGAAAGAAGAAGAAGAAGAAGAAGAAGAAGAAGAAGAAGAAGAAGAAGAAGAAGAAGAAGAAGAAGAAGAAGAAGAAGAAGAAGAAGAAGAAGAAGAAGAAGAAGAGGAAAGTAGCTTCTTAGCTCCAACCCTTTGAAATAATCATTGTGAATAGTTAGGTATCCTTCCAGATTTTCTACCTCCACATAAACAGGCATATTTTATTATCTACAAAAGTGAGATAATTTTATGCATGCTGTCTTGCAATTTGTATTTTCCCCTTGGCAACATATCTTAGTCATCTTTTTTATTTCAATGCACTTTTGTATTTTTTAGTGACTACAGACTATTTCATTGGCATGGACACTAAAATGTATATATTTTATGTGCATATATATGTGTATATTTTCTTGAGTACTATATGATGTTATTAAGAAAATACTATGCCCAAAGATTTCCATATTTCAAAATTCAGTTGCTTTTACCATAAGCTTTGTACTGCTTTACCCACTTAATAGTGCTGTGCTAGCATTTTGGTTGGATTTGTGTGTTGACTGTGTCAGTTAATAGAAGCCCCAGCGTGAGCATCCCCTGTGCAAGGAAGAAGAGTCATTTTGACTTACTGAAATAGGAAATTACCCCTTAGAGCTCCATATTGATTGTGGTTTCATAAGCACGAAATGCTAACAGTGACTCATGGGTAAAAGCAGAAGTACAGCTCGTTCTGCCATACTCTTTGGAGTTCCTACCTCTCTCCACCAGGGTGCACACAGTTGCATGTGCGTGCGCGTGTACACACACACACACACACACACACACACACACACACCATAAAAGCTGCATATATACAAGGAGGTGTGTGGGACAGGCCGGAGTGATGAGTGCTCTGGGGAAGTCTGCCTTTTATAGAAAAGTCTGTGGGGTTAAAAAGGAAAAAGCTCTTTAACTTTCACACTTGCTGGCTAAGTACCCTTGGGCTCATCCCAAATGCTCTGTGAGCTCATTTCCTGATCTGGCAGGAGGCATCTGTGAGAATTAACTGAGGCAGTAGACTAAAGGCCCTTGCACTGTCTGGCATGCGGTGTTTGCTTTAGAGAGGTTGAATAGCTTCTCCTCTGTCTTCTGAGCATCTGTCCTTGGACAACAGAGCTTTTCTTTAAGGATCAAACCTCCCTGTGACAAACCCCCTTGGTTTTAAACTCTTTCCCAAGGCAAAGCAGAATTTAGTTATCGAGAAATTCTATTCTGCCTGAGTTTGGAAGTAACTGGACATTCACTTATACTTTTTTTTTTTTGTGCAGGACCAGGGTTCAAACTCATGATTATGCACTTGCCAGGCAGGCACTTATGCCATAGAACTATCTCCCCAAGCCCTCACTTATACTATTGAACTCCATGTTTGTTGGTGTGTTTAAGGAGACTTTCTCCAAATGCCTTAACTGTAGCATTTGGGTCTGCCATATCATATTACTGTATTGTCACATTACGTAGACATAGTTATACATGTAGACATAGTTAACTATTTAAATCTGCTTATTGTTTTCAAATGTAATGCTGCCGACAACAATTCAAGTAGGAGTGTCTTGAGCTTACCTGTTCAGTGTGGGGTCTGTGGATCTTTTCGCTCTGTGCACCTGTGGAATTGCTCTTCAGTGTTCTTCTGTCTATGAGACATCAAGACTCTGTCTTCCACTGTGCTTAGCTGCCTAGATGAGCTGGCTAGGCTCTTGCTCAGCTATAACTGCTTGACCTATTCTAGAGTGCTTCAAATTACATTGCTTACCATTTAGAGGACCTATACTATTCTGATGGATGCGTAACAGGTGTCTGTAGAGGGACACCAGGGTCCCAAGGGTTACAGTGAGCGAAATTCCCATTAAGCTAACTGTGGAGATAAGGCATTGGGTTTCTCAAAGGTGGTCCCTTATAGATGTGTCAGTGGTACAGAAAGCTGGTGTGAAGGCAAGTCCTGGACCAAAGCAAGGCAGCACATCTTATCCACTTGGTCTTGTTTTACTTAACAACCCTCAAAGATAACAAAACATAAGGAAGTAACAGTTCGTGGGTGATGCAATGAAATGTGACCTTGAACCCACGACTGTGACAGTCCAGTGGTCTTTCCCCTGATGCAGCAGCATCTGAAAGACTGTCCCTGGTCTGTAGATGCAGAAGACTCAGAGGTAGCATCCATAGCCAGACACCAGGAGCTAGCCTCTTGAGGCTCAGAGGGAACTGAACGGGTGACAAATGCCACAGGTGCAAGGCCTTCCAGGATACCACAGTGCCAACTCATCTAAAAGACATCAGTTTCTATGTCCATTCCAAGATGATCAGTATAAAATCAGAAGGAATCAAAAGCTGGGAGAGAGAGAGAGAAAAAAAAACAACAACAACAACAACAGGAGACTCTTGACTTAGTCTTTTAGATCCAGTAACCAAGGTATTGGAAAGATAGAGACAAAGATACTAAATGCTACAATTAGGCAAATCTAAATGCAAGAAATATGGAAGAATAATCTGGTATGTTTGTTCTCTTCCTTCTCTTTAACCCCATTATCAATAGCCAGACATGGAAAAATTTAAAAAAGGAGAACCCAATTTATAAGAGACTTAAAAGATACAAAAGCTAATAGCAACATATGAACTTGTATCTCAGTTAAAAAATGCATTACATAAAAGATATAAGAAATTTTAGTGGATATAATAACTAAGATCACCTTAAACTTAAATTATGGTCTCTAACATTACTTCCTACTAAAAAGGATGAATCAAGGTTCTTTGGACAAGTGGCTGATTCTAGGTATGATATACAGTATATAGTTAGAATATCTTGTTATATCAGATAGCAAGGCATGTGTCAAAGACTAGTAGGGTCACAAGAGAACTCAAGGACTAAGTTAGCTAAAGATGGGAAAATAGAACATTAGCAGGAATAATTCTGGCAAATAACAGAAACGATTCTAATCCATTTAAATTCATGATTTCATTATGATACTTTCTTTTTTTTTCATAATGATACTTAAAAAGGTTAAGATCAACTGATCTTCAAAGAAGATGCCAAAGAACTTTGGAACAACATTTGATACTCATGAGGAAAGAATCAACCACCCTCCCACTCTTCCTTTCAGTGTGGATTATACCATAAGATAGCCATGGAGAAGATGGACAAGTTTATTGTAACAGTATTTGAACTAGCAATTCATGGGTGGACCCTGCCACTCTGTAACCATTAATGAATCCATGGAGGTGGGCTCTGAAATGAATGAAGAGTGACATCACAAACCTGGAGGAAACCAGATATGCAGCCCCCACTGGAAGAATAAATCATTTATGGCAACATCTCAACAAAAACATTGCTCAAATATGATTAAACCTCTAGCTATAACTACCACATTATAAGAACTAGATATCATAGGGAAAGATGTTGGTATCCATCATAGGGCTACCACCACTGAAATCCAGACTGCAGGAATGAGGATAGGATGAATAACCCCGTTTCTTCAGACATATGCTGCAAGTTAAAATTTTAAAAAAAATAGAAAAGGAACTTGTAGGACCAAAGGAGATTAAAGGGCACAAATCAATTACAAAGTATTAACTTATTTAGGTTCCATTTTTAAAAGTATCTTAATTAAAAAAAAAAACTGTAAAAATGTTAATGAGGTTTGTGGGAGGAGGAAATTTAAACAGTGTCTAACCCGGTGGGGGTCAAATGACCAAAACACAGGGGTCGCCTAAAGCCATTGGAAAATACATATTTAAACCCATGCTATGCCAAGGTGAAATGTTATTTATTGGAATTAGTAATAAACATTTCTCAACATATAATTATTGTTTTTGTGATTAATCATTATGTTTAAATTATGTTTGATTTGTAAGAATGAGAATACATAATGCATATCAGGTATTTACATTCTGAATCATAACTGCAGCAAAATTACAGTTTTGAAGTAGCCACCAAAATTGTTTTTTGGTTTGGGGTCACAGCAACATGAGGAACTATAATGCGGGATCACACCATTAGAAAGGTTGTGAACGACTGGTCTAAGGACAGTTACATACTGACACTGATATTTGAGGTTATGTCAGAATCTTATTCTTTCACAGGTACATATTAAAATATTTACAGAAATGATATGAATTAAAGTCATAGAGAAAAATGAGACTTCTACTGGGATAGGGATAAGTCTGGAAAAATTGAGAATTTAGAATTGTTGGAACACATACAAGAGCATGCACATATAGGATGTTGGTTTTATTATTTAGACTACTTTGGTGATTCTACAGATAAAAAGTTATAAAAAAAAAAAAAGGATTGTAGGAACGTCTTACTGTCTAGTTATATTAAGGAGTACCCCCCCCACCCCCCGCAACTGCATCAGGCTGCTTTAAGGGCAGATTTCATGCTCCATGTAGAAGGGAGGATCATACCTCGGTCCCCGGCCCCTGAGTGACTTTGCTGAATCATGTAGTTTAATCAACACAGCTACCTGGAAGTGCCCTGAAAATTTCTTAACTTTAAGGAAACATAAAAAAAAGACTGGGCTGCAGCTGAAATCATTAGAAGGAGCAACAAATAATTAATGTAAAATGCCTTGTGTCCATTATTAAATTGGATGAAAACCATATGCTAATTTTTATAATATTGTTTCTCATGTTAAAGTTCTGTGTGATGAGAAATAACACCTGAACAAGAATTCATTTAAGGTAATGAACAGAGATATGTTTGGCGAATCCTACAAATAGCCCTTGTTTGTAGCAATGTTATAAAACAAAAAATTTTACTGCTCTGTTCTCTTACCCTTGACCAGATGAAGATCAGTAATAGTTTGTTTTATGTCATCATCTAAAGAAAAGATTTTCTAGTGTATTTTATAAAAACTGCATGATAAATTAGTTTCCAAGGGTAAGTGTGAAGTTTATTGGAGTGAGACCTTGAATTTCAATATGAAAATAAGTCAAAATTGCATATTATAAAAAAACCAAGCACACATTTAGTTGAGATTTATAACTTATTAGAATGAAGTGAGAAGGGTGTTTTTATTAAAATGGTACAAGCTATAGAAGAGAAAATGCCTTGATCATATAAGGTGTTAGCTTTCATTGCTAGAAAGTCAACAGTGATGAGAAAGAGAAATTTGGCAAAGTCAGAGTCTGAACCTGGGAGTTCAAGCGTCTTAGAAGCAGTGGATGGTGTATATTGTTTGCTCATGCTCTATTCCATTCTCCTTCCAGTTGGAGATACAGAAGAATCTAGAACTGGTGTGTATTAGAGTCCCTTGCAGCTAGAATATGAGAAGCAGATTCTGCTAATTAGTTACTCTTAAGTTGCATTTGTAAGGGTGAGGTGGAATGAATTTTTTTTTTTTTTTTTTTTTTCTTTTTGGTGAGGTGGTTTTTCTTCAGCACAGCAATGCGTTTCTTCAGCCTTTTGGGCACTGAGATACAGAAGCCATTGTGATACCTTCTTGATATTTCCACCAACACAGGCTTGGGGCTGGGTTGTAACCCCAGAGATTCAGGAGGAGCCTCTGAGCATCATGTGGCCTGGCGGAGCAACCTGTGAGTCACTGCTTTGGGGCCATTCACAATTTTCCCTTCAATTCTTCCACATACTTTGTAAGCACCGAGTTCCCTGTGTCAAATCGTGTTCTGTTTAATACACCTACAAGGACTTTTACTTCCCGGACTGTACTACTTTGATGGAAATAAGCACTTTTAAAAGTTTCCTGGCCTTAGCTAATGACTGTGAAGCCTGCTAAAATTCAGTTTTCCACTCCTACCTATAATTTCCAGGGCCTTTAGCATTGCCATCTTCCCTATCACTCTCACATGCCAGTCTCTGAGCTTTCTTCCTGGCTCTTGCCATTATTCCTCACATTACCAGGCATCAGCATTCACTGAGGAACCCTGACGCTCAGTGGCCAGCTGAAGAAGAAGCCAAGCTTCCAGGTGCTTGGCACGTCCTCCGTCTATGCATGGATTAAATATCTCAGAACTGTGCCAAATCCCCCTCTCCCCATATCAGCTATCATCAGATTCTTTACATCTAGAGATTTTATCCATATTCAGGTGGGTTGGAAGCTCAGGGGTATCAGGTGTCTTGTCCAATCTCAGTTGCTGTCTCAGTCATTTCCCTGTCCCTGGGGGATAGTAACCAATGCTTGCAACTTCCAGGAGGAGCACCGTGCTTTGGTTCACATTTTCAGTCCACTGAGGGCTGGCTCCAAGGCAGGAACAGGAGGGTGAGGGGCATGGAGAGGAAAGGCTGCCAGGAGGCATACAGGAAAAGGAGCCACTCGGGAGGGCGTTACACCCTTCCAGGTCACATCCCCAGTGATCCGCCTCTTCCTACTGGCCCCATCCCCCGACAAGTCAGTTATATTACCTCATTATTTAGCCATCTTCCAAAAGCCCTGCGTACAAGCACATGAGGCTGTTGAGGGAACACTGTTGATATAAGTAGCATTTGGCTCCTGGCTCCCAAAAGACTCATGAAAAAAAAATTTTTTTTTCCATTTATGTATTTGGTGCAGGGTCTCACTATGCAGCTCAGACTCAAGTGATCCTCCTATTTCAGCCCCTCCAGCACTGGGATTACAGGCATGCATCATTATACCTGGACTCATCTGCAACTCAGTGCACCCTAGAGGCAGGGCCAGCACAGCATGTGGGATGGGGATGGAACCCTGGTCCCTGTGTTTGCCAAAGCAGGTGCTGAGTTCCCTGAGCTATCTCACTGGACCTCATGCACATTTTTTAATGTAAAATGTGCTTAGTTCATCTCTAAGAGTCACTAGGTCTTCACAATTTCGCCATTGCTGGAAAGCCTGAAGTCTAAAACCTCCTTTGGGACTCAAGGTAGCTTGTTAGCTGTGGGACTCTATTAAAAAAGAAAAAAAAAGTTAAACACTACGGATTACAGCGACACAGACTAAATATTCCTATTCCAAAAGGAGAGGTAGACAGACAGAAACCAATGGGACCAAAACAGGTCTGAAACCCAGAAAGGCACACATGAAATACCACCGTTCTATATCTAGCACTTGCTGCAAGTTAGGATGTTATGTGAGCTCCAGAAGTCCCTGTCCCTAGGTCTTTGTAAGTTATGGCGTAGAAGTCTGGAAGCAACTTTGCTGGTTGCTTGTGGCCTTCCTTGGTAGATGTACCATCGTTTTTGCTTCTTTAATATCCTGGGCTTTCCACTGCATTTTTGGCTTTATTATCAGATTCACACACTGCTCTTCTCAGGCCTCCTAGGCTTCTTGAAATCTGTGTGGAAGCATCCTTGACTTCATGAATCTTGCTTCTTGTATGCCTGTAAAGCCCATACCATGTGGATGATACTAAGGCTTATTATTGGTTCAAGCAGTATCTGTACCCTCTTGAAACATGGATGCAGAGGCCTCTCTAGGTGCCTCAATCTCTGAGGATTATGAAGTGAAACTCAGAAGACCAAGGTCCTAGTCACCCTTCTTGATGAGGGTGCTCTCAGGTTTTCTTCGGAAAGTAATGTCTTTCACTTTAGCACAAGTAAGCCTTTGGATGGGTGGGGTCTTGCAGATGTCCTTAAGGCATCTTTTCTGTTGTCCCGATGCAAAGTACCTGTTTTTTTTTAAACTTCTAAAGGCACCAGCTTAGCAGGTATTTCCTTTTTTATAAAACTGAAAACTTTAAAAATCTCTCAGCTGTGCTGCTTGCTCTTAATTCTCAATATAAAACTGACTAAAAGATCCCAACAGTCCCTATTCTATAACCTGCATATTGGGCTTTTTTGAAATTTCCTCTGCCAGATTAGTTTACTACCCTTAATCTTAGGATTCTTCAGCTCAGGACATCAACAAAATTTTCTACCAGGCTGCAGTACACATGGCCTATAGTCCAACAGTCAGTGAGATCTTTGCTCTAAGACGAATCCTCCCCAGCCTGGTATTTACTATGTTCATTTCTATGAGCTCTAGCCAGACTTCCCAAGCAGGCTCATCTTTTGGCATTCTAGAGATTCTCTAGCTGACATCTCCAAACCTTTCCAAACTCCTCTTGCAAATCTGCTCCGAGGGCTCCTAAACCATATGGCTGGGTAGTCAGAGCAATGGCTCTACTCCTAATACCAAAATATGCCCTGATCACTTTCCTCATTGCTAGAACAAAATACATGATGTGTACAACTTGGCGGAGGGGAGACTTATTTTGACTTGCATTTTCAGCCCCTGGTGGGCTGCTCTAAGGGAGAAACAGGATGGTAGAGAAGCCTAGTGGAGGAAAATCTGCATACATCAGAGGAGCCAGGAAGCAGAGAGGTGAAGAATTAGCTGAGGAGAAAGATATACCCTTCTAGGTGGTGCTCCCAGCGAATCCAGACCCCACCTCCCAACAAGAAGTAGTTATATTGTCCGCTTAATTTATTCACCTTCCGTAAGCCCTGCTTCTGAGCACACGAGGTCATTGGGTGACATTCTGAATATAAACCCTAACATCGTGCTTACATTAAATTGGATGCCAGCCAGTATTATATATTGAATGAACTTTCAAAACACATACAAACAGATAGTAAACTAATATTAGAGTTTAATTCTATAGTTCTGCCAACGATTTAGTGGTAGTTAAACAAGAAACAGAATGATGTCTTTTTTCCTATGCTGGGGTACACCCCCTTTCTGTGACCAGCGGAAGACAGCTGAGCAAGAAGCGGTAAGACATGGTCAGCAGCTGAGAGTGGAGGTGAGCTGTGGTGCTGGTACTGGAGGGAGCCCAGATGTGGCTGCAGTGGCTGGGATGCGGTCTGTTGGCCAAGTTCCTAGAAGCTATTCCTGCAACTGTGGGAGGCTTGGTCCTCAGTGTTGTGTCTATTAAGCGATGGGATCTTTTAGCCGTGGGCCTTAGGGGAAAACATTACATCACTGGGGGTGGTGCTCTCAAAAGAATTAGGATAGTCCTCATGGGACCCTGAGTGAGTCTGAGTTAGCTCTCACAAAAGTGAATTGCTGGGAAATCATGATGCTGGCTCCTGAATTGCTCTTTGGCTTCCTATCTCGTTATGGGATTTCTCTGTACCACAAGGGCTCCTGCCATTTGCGATGCCATCTGCCATGAGGTCTTTCCCAGAGCTGATCCGAGTCCTTTACCGTTTCTTTAACCTCTACAGCAGCAAGAAAAATCAACTTCTTTTCTTTATAAGCCTGCCTCAGGTAGTTTATTACAGTAATAAATACAGACAAATGTAGTCATAGTATCACTTTCTTGGTGCTCACAGTGGCAAAGACTATAGTAGTCCTGGATGGGTTAGTGGTGGTAGTTTATATGTTGTGCCTGCTCAGAACTAAGGCAGCAGATTTAATGCAGCTCAAGGAATAACAATATTGTTTTCCTGTTGCTGGTGCTTTTTGCTTACCTCTCTTCTTCCTGTGGTGAGCTTCCTTTTACAGCAAAGGAGAATGCTTCTTTTGGTCTGAGCAAACCCCAGACACCTCAGTCAGGCTTCACCGTGTGGTTGGAACATGAACACCTGTCTTGTCCCCATGAATTAACTTTACTTTCAGATCTCCTGAGTTTTTTTTTTTTTTCTTTCTTTCTATAATTGTGGTAACTCCAAGGAACTATCAAATACCTCCATAAGCACTGGCCCATCACAGTTTACATGTAGACATGGGAACCCAGATCCAGACTGAGGGTTTACAGTTCTACGACTTTCTGTTTAGCTGATTTTGGACAAGTGCCTTGTCCTCTTTGAACCTCAACTTCCAGAGAGAAAACTGCATCACTTCATATGGTTGAGTTAGTTACTTACAGCATGGTTGGCACCTGGATTGGGGTATCCATTATGTCAGGTATAAACACTGCACCTGAGGTCAGTGCAGCTGCCTCTCTGTGGAAGCTGATGACAAACAAGTGAGTGTCAAGTGCATTTTTAATTGACCAGAACTGATATTCAATTAAGAAACCTCCATCTAAAATCATGTTAAAAAATCACATAAAATTATCCTATTTATCAAAAATGAAGTGTTATGTTTTGAGTCAATAAAGGCATTATGGACTCTGAGCTACTTACTGACTGGTATTCAAAACAAGACAAGACCAAACAAAACAAAACAAAGCAATAAGCAGTTGATGTTGGCTTGGGTGACTGTGATCGGAGGGATCTGCCCATAGCCTCATCGAGCTCTTGATGCACAGTTCAGATAATCCATAAACTCAAAATGATTTCCACCTAAGAGGAGCCATCAACCTAACGAGTCGTATTAAAACAATTTCCACTGTACATTTGTAGAGTGTTAAAAATGCATACTGTT
The DNA here is from genome assembly GCA_004027025.1 of Myocastor coypus. Taxonomy (NCBI): domain Eukaryota; kingdom Metazoa; phylum Chordata; class Mammalia; order Rodentia; family Myocastoridae; genus Myocastor; species Myocastor coypus. The sequence goes on along the minus strand of PVJA010014468.1, from coordinate 6,967 downwards.
TCTGAACAGCTCATATGCCATCAGACTTAGAAGCATAGAGAATTTTTAACCTGCCATTTCCTTTTTGAAAAATATTTATGTTCAATTAATGATAATTTATAGGGATTGAGTACTTAAATTGTCTACTTTTCAAGAAAAGGAGGGCATGCTCAATTATCTATAAACCTACTCATTTTCAGATGTAAACCATGCTCTGGATCTGGAATTCTATGAGACTGATGACATGCAAAAATGTGAGTAGCCAGAAGTCTCTACAAACATATTTAGGTAAGAAATTTTATTTAAAATATTTGTATAGTACTTGTTTCTTGTTTTTTTTTTTTTTTTTGGTGGTACCAGGGATTGAACTCAGGACCCTGTGCTTGCCAGGCAAGTGCTTATTCTGCTGAGCTATCTCCCCAGCCCCCCAGTACTTGATCAATGCTCATTAAATATTATTTCCTTTCAGACACTTACTAGTACCTTCACTTGATTATTCAGATGTGTACTATGTCAGAAATTGTGTCTTACTTACCTTCCTTTCACTCCATGAGATATTGAGACTGCAGGGGCTGAGGATAACACAAATAAGATATACCCATAGGTGGGCAGGAATTATATAGAAGTGGGAAGACAGGAGTACAGAGGCGTGCTCTTAGTACTTGAAGGAAAGGAAATGTCAGTGTTTACAAATTTGCAAGTCACACTGCAAGTCTGGTTCCAGGTGAGGCATCAGATCATTGCTTTGCCTTCCCCTTGCTATTCACTTGGTACTTTGTTCACTCATTCAAAAAATTTTTAAGTGGCAGCCAGATGGTCTAACTGGTCTGCAGTCTCATTCTGTGAGATAATTATCATGTCCATCCAACTATCACAGCATAGTTACTTTGTTTGGATTGATTCAACAAGAAATGCAGAACAGTATAAGACATTGCCTTTACCTTCTTGGAGCTGATTGCTAGCCCTCAAGACTGAAGCGAGGGAGCTTTCAGATTAGCTCAGTGGTTTAAGCATTTGGGCAGGCAATCCTAGTCAGGCACAGGGAATGGCAGTTCGATCCTCATGCCCACCCTTAAGGCAGGTTGAGTCAGCCAAAGAACAAAACAAAAGACCAAAGTGAAAGAAAGCATTGTGAGATGATTTGGTAGCGCTTCTCGGAGATCAGGGACACATCCAGGAGCAATGCAATTGCCTTTTTTGCTCCTACATCGATTGCTGATTAGGCTCCTGGATAGATCTACTTTTGCAGCCCTCAAATCTGCATGTGGATTTGAGAAGACATCCTTTTTGTCTCTTTCTGATTTTTAAAATTAATTAATTAACTAATTAAGTAACTTGGTACAGGGTCATGGTGATCCTCCTGTCTTAGTCTCCCCAGTGCTGGGATTATAGGCTTATGCCACCATGCCCAGTTTTACTGGCCTGTATGACACACATGGGGTTTCTAGGCTGGCATAGCATGAGGTACCAGGGATCAAACCCAGGGCATTGTACTTGCCAGGCAGGCACTTAGGACACTGAGCTATCTCCCAAGCCAAGACACCCTTTTGGGTAGAGCAAGATCATTCACATGACTGTTTCCTGTACTAGAAATTTCAAATAAGCTTTAAAGAACTATTCCTAGTATAGTGCGTGACAGTGAGCACACCTACCCTGAGAGGTGAACATCCAGCTTACAGTTGTGCTGCATGCTTGGTTCCCCAAGCTGCAGTGTGCTTTCCCCAGGAGTCTCACTAAATACTCTGCTGCCCGGGCTGGGCTGGAACTTGTGTTCCTCCTGCCTCAGCCTCCCCAAGTGCTGGAAGTAAAGGCATGGTCCTCCATGTAGGGTTTGGAGTATGCTTTGGTCTTCTCTTTGGTAGCATGAGGATTACAGTCTTTAGCCAGGAAACTTGGTTACTGACAAAGCAGTGGCTGGAGGGTCTTTTTTTTTTTTCAGGTGTTGGGAGTGGAGGATGTCCTCTTGACCTTTAAGATAAGGAAACAAACAGAGGCAGGGATAATGTTTGTTCTGATGCCTAATTTTAGAAGTCGATGGTGAGGAGTTGAGTTAGAACGCAGACAGCAATAGTGATAAAAGCAGAAATGGAATGTTCTTGCTCTTACCTTGAATGCTGGGCTTTGGGACCAAAGTACATAGTTTTGCAAATAGGTAAGTGCTTAGATTATAGTTCTCTCCTGAGCGTCTGCCATGGCCTGTGTGGTAACTCTGAACAGGGAAAAGAATAGGTAGGAAGGGAAGGGAGAAAAGTGATTTTTCTTATATTAACCATCAAGGAAGCAACTAGGGAAGAGAAGCAGAACTTCAGGTGGGTGACTCTCCTTCCTATCTCTGTGTGATGCTCTAGAATTAGTGGTCCTGAAGAAATGTGTGAGTTTTCAAGGCAAATTGAAAGTCTAAAGACTATCTACTGAGAGATGGCAAACACATGACATAAATGCCACGCTCTTTCTTCCTACACCATGGTATATGTCACCTAAAAGAGGCACTCCTTCCTTGTAAGTGTCATAATATTTCTATCTTGAGAGCTACCAAACTGCAAAGATCATCTACCTCCACGTAGCATCTCACTTTGTCCTTCAGGGCAGAAGGGACTAGAAATGGTGAGCCAAGAGACTGGTGCTAATCAGAAGATTTCTTTCTGTTTTTACTTCAATTTATGGTGATAGTCCTTGCGCTGAGCAAGACTGTCAGCTTGATGGGTGTAGGTGCCCACTGCCAGATTGGTAAAACATGCTCGTGGTGCATCTGTGTGAGTCTTGCACAAGTGGTCTTGGTCCTGTGGCCTCTCGCTCCTTCCTCTCTCTCTGGTGCTCTCTCCTGCTTTGCTTGCCAGTTGCCTAAGTGGACTAAGCCCTTGTGTTCTCCCTTCTTCACGATACTTCTGCCCTGGGGTCAGCTGACCATGGGTTGAGACCCCTACACCTGTGCTCCAAATTATGTACTGGTGATGGGAAAACCGGATAATGTGTCACAAAATCTCTGCTAGTAAAGTGCATCTTGGTGACTTGATTCTGTTTCAGGGCTTAGGCTTTTTCTTCTGGTTTGGTGTTTCTTTTCTTTTCTTTCTCTTTCTTTCTTTCTTTTTTTCTTTCCATGTTGAAAGCAAAATTGAATTTTCACAGATAGACTCACATTTAGAAGGCTTTAGGAAATGATGAATGGGCGAAAGCACTACTCTGCTAAGTACTCAGTGAGTGCTATATTTGTAGTAGCTTGACCTTGACATGAACTTTCTGTGAGGTGAACAATAATTAGAATGTAGCTTGGGAATTATGGGAACCAAACTAAAAGAACAGGAAGCCAGGTATGGTGGTGCACACCTGTCGTGACAGCATTTTGAAGGGCTGAGGCAAGAGCATCAAAATCTTAAGCCAAGCCTGGGAAATGTAGTCACTTAATAAGATTCTGTCTTAAAAAAACACTGAGGTGTGTAACTCAATGCAAATGCCCAGGACTTAAAAAATAAATCAGCTACATGAATTCATTACTTATCATTTCCATGATTCTGAAGACAAGGTGGCATCCTGTTGACCAGGGCAGGACCCTAGATTGTGTAGTCAACTTTCCTATCCACAAGGAAGTTCCAGATGCTCCTGGAAGCATGAAAACTATTATTTGGTGTTTTCAGTGGATAATTCTGAATAGATATAAATGAACTAAATTTATAAATTAGATACAAAAGATTAACAACAATAAAATCGCACAATTATAGCAGTTGTACTTGAGCATGTACAGTATAATAAAAGTAAAGTGTGTATTATAATAGTCTCTGTGTTGCTCTGGCTGACTCCAACTTATCCTGACTGGTCCTTTTTTTTCCTGTGCTCAGGTGAGAGGATTCCATGCCTGTGTGATGAGAGGAGGTGAAGAGAATGATGAGGGGGACTGTGGTGGGACGGTAGGCTCCTGCGTGGGGGTTGCTTGACCACAGGACTGTGATTCTGCCTCCTGGGAGGCCACGAAGTGATCAGTGGGTAGGTTGCATATACAGCACGGGTACACTGAACAAAGGGGTGATTCACGTCCTAGGTAGGATGCGGGGGATGGTTTGAGTTTTCATCACTGCACTCAGAACAGTGTGCAATGTAAAAACAAGAATTATGGATGAATGGATAGAGAAGATATGGATTTTTTATACCATGGAGTATTACTCTGCATAAAGAAGGATAAATTTGAGACATTTCTAGGTAAATGGATGCTCCTTAAGACCATACTCAAGTGAAATAGATCGAACACAGATGTTTAAATATCACATTCTCTGTTGTGAGAAACTAAAAATGCAAATAAGGACCAAAATGTATAATAGATGTCATGAAATAGAAAGCAAATGTTTAATTCAGAAGGGGAATGGGGTGTAGGGGAGGAAAAAGGGAAAAAATGAGAAGAAAAGGCAAAAAATGGAAGTAAAGTTTCTTTTCCAGGTAAGGATAGAGATCGGGGGAAAAAGAAGAAACAAGTTATAGGATGTGCAGGTCTGTATTCCCCATGATGAATGCAATTATTATGTATACTAACATGTACCCATAAAGTTTTGAAAATATAAGAATTATCACAATCTTGTCTCAAAAAAAAAAAGTGGTAGGGAATTTGGTGCCCCGTGAAGGTCTTGTGTTCAATCCACTACACCACAGAAACATAGCAAAATGAAAGCTTATGACTGTCAATTTCTGAAAGTTTTCATATAATTCATTTGGACCACAGTGGGATGTCAGTAACGTGAGCCCGTGGCTAAAGACTCCTGTATTCCAAGTTGTTGTAGTTATCATGCATTTGTAAGGTCACGTAGGGCTTTGGAAGGAGTCCCTCTGGCTCCTGAGAGGAAAAGAGGCTCAGAGTAGAAACAGGCTGGCTAGAGGAAGGTGGTGGGGTTACAAAGTTGGGATGAAAGAGAAAAGGAACTTTAAAATTTTTTTTATTAATTTTAATAAGGAAGACGTAACAATGAGACAATTTCAAAATACATTAATAGGACAGCCACAATAATTAATACAATGCATATTGTTGTCCTTATAGTAGTTATTCAGAGTACAAGATGCAGACATAACTGTTCTAAACACTATTAGTACAAATATTTCTTTTCCTTGAACGAAGACAAAGTAGTTGTATGTATAGTGCAATAGTCCATAATAGCAGTGGGTCATCAGCACAGCTGGCAATGCTGGGAGCTCTTGACATGAGCGTTTTACAGCTCGGCATATTAGTATGGCTTTACTTTTTATACCTCCTGGTTAAGCTTTTCTGCTGAGTGGTTAAGACCCAGTTAAAGCAAGACCTGGGGTTGTGTGGGTGGGGTGGGGGAGGTGTTCAGATGCCACTTGCTCTATGAAGGCAGCTCGGGGGTGGGGTTGCAGTTAACGTGGTGTTATGTAACCTGGTGTGGCTGTTTGCTGCCACCGCCACCATCTACTATCTGGGCTCACCTATCAGCCCTTTATCACCACAATTTTTCTTCACTGAGCTACAGAAAACTTCGGGTTCCTGACCTGCAGCCCTGCAGCCACAGAGACACAGGGCTGTACCTCCCACCATCGCTCCAAGTTCTCCTGGGAAAGTCCCTGGAAGCACGCATGGCACTTGATGACTTAGGGCTCCCTTCTGCCTAAGCCAATGCATCTGAGGCCCTCTGTAAGGCTCTGGGGATGTGAGGGTCACGTTGCCTGACTCCTACTTGTTCCTTTTGTCTTTACCTCTTTCTTTCCATTCATCAGGGCAGAAGGCAGATTTTCCTTCCCTGATGACAGCTCGGCCAGTTCAAGTACAATCCATGAGCTCGTTTGCAGGGCTTGTCTTCTCAAGTGTTACAAAAAGGTGGTAGGAGGACCGAGAAAGCCCCATGTTTTCTTGACAGAGTCCTGGATTTGGTAGTCCTATTATGGATGTTAGATGCTGAATGTTCAACTTTCCCTTCTCTTGGCATTCATACTTTAGTGTCCTAATATTCTTCTGCTCCAACACCTCTCCACTAGTTGGGAAGAAGGTCATTTACAGAGATACACAAAACAGCTAAAATACACTGATGTATTTCAAAATGCTACTCACTTCCTATAATTGAACTCTGTGACTTTATCGATTCATCAGGACTTTTGTCCCAAGGCAGTTGCCTGCTTTTAGGAACTGTCGCCAGCACTGTGGGGTGGTGCTGCTTTTGTCTTCGTTACTGGTGCTGAGATCCATACCTTTCCTTGATTGTTTACATGAGAAGATTCTGGAAATCTCAAGACAAAATTATTAAGGTTAATCTGAAACAAGTTATTACTGGCATTAGGAAAAGCAGGAAGCATGACTAGGCAGACATGCAGTTAGATGGAAGTTTCTGAAAAGCAAGAAGGTAGCAAAGTGTGTGTGTGTGTGTGTGTGTGTGTGTGTTGGGGCCATCCAAGTGGGGAGCAAGGACTTGCACAGGGGGAGAGGCACACTGGACTGCCGCTGGAAGTGGGTTGGCACTGGTTGACCTTGTGGCGGAAGCAGGTACATGAGATTAGAAGGGGGGGGAGATTCAGAAGCCATGTGTGATGGTCAGTTCGGTTGTGTCAGCCTGGTTGATTGGGAGCCACCCAGCATGCTGGTGGAGCACACTTCTGGGTGTGTCTGGTTGCTCCCATGTTGCTTATGGGCCACCCCGCCCTGACTGTCTCTGCTCCCTCATCACCTTCCGCCATGACGGTCCTGCTGTGGAGCCAGAACTACAAGCTAAGTTAAACATCTCTTCCTTTAAGTTGGGGACACTGAGTGCTGTGTCCCAGTGACCATGCTATGGATTTTGGTTCAGGCACTGCTGCCTTGTTGAGTTCTCACAGTTTCTCTATCAGTTAAGTAGGACAATGCTCTTGAATCTCTGTCCAAGTTACCTCTGAAGGCTTCCTGGCAATGTGCATGGAAGGCCTCCATGAATTCCTAAGTTGGGAAGAACAGCGGCAGATGGGAGGGAGAAGTCATCTTGAAGACAGTCAGCAGTCAAAGTTTCATCTTGACATCTCTGTCTGG
>PVJA010014467.1:0-47403 GCA_004027025.1 Myocastor coypus | reverse complement strand
TTGACTAGGAGTCCATCTCGGCTTGTAAGGCCTAGCTTGCGGGGAGGGCTTAACATTGCAGTGTCCAGGAAGGCAACTAGGAGCCACGTGCAGCTATTTTTATTGTATTTATTTTATATTTTTATTTATTTATTTTGTCTTTTTGAGACAGGGTCTCGTTATGCAGTTCAGGCTGGCCTTGAGCTCACTTTTGTAGCCCAGGCTGGTCTCAAACTCGCACCGATCCTCCTGCCTCGGCCTCCCAAGTGCTGGGAGTACAGGCGTGCACCACCACGCCCAGCTCTTTTTATTTTTTATTTTTTTTAAAATTCTCTTAAATAAGCGCTGGAGATAAAGCTCAGTGGCACAGCGCCTGCCTGGCAAGTGTGAAGTCGTGGCTTCAATTCCCAGTCCTATAAATAAATAAATAAATAAATAAATAAATAAATAAATAAATAAAATTTTAAAAATTAGAAATACAATGAATGCACTGCAGCTCCAGAAATCAACATGGGTGAACCCCGTGTATAAGCCTATACAAAAGAAATATGGAATAATTTTGATAGTATGAGTCCCTTTATATCGGTCATTTTTCTGGTACACACTGTTTAAGGAGGATTGCCCTGAAAGCAAGCCTTTCCTTGAGTGGAAACAGGAAGCCTTACCGCTCCAAATTTTCCTAAAATTTCCGACTTCTGAGTATAAAATGCCAGCGCAGAGCCAGCCAGCTCCTAGTCACTTTGCAGGGCTGAGCTCAGTACAGTGGGGACGGTCCATGGCCAACAGCTGCCATGTGTAGGTAGGCCTTCACCTCCCCAGTCTCGGCTAATAATTACAATTTTCTATTTTGCCCTCAGCATAGGTCCCTGGACCCTGTTAGTTTTCGCCAGCTTGATGTACAATTTCAGCCAACTTCCTTCACCTCTCCAGGCCTCATTTCCATCTGTAAAGTGATGGCTTGCCCTGTGAGGAATCTGTAGCTGACCAAGAGCTCCGCTGTGTCCCCCAGCCTCCGGGCCTCCCTCACCGGTTGCTGTCCATGATGGTGTGCAGCCGGTGGGCAATGGTGATCACGGTGCAGTGGGAGAACTCGGTCCGGATGGTGTTCTGGATTAGCTGATCTGTCTCCAGGTCCACGGCCGCGGTGGCCTCATCTAGGATCAGAATCTTGGACTTGTGCAGGAGAGCCCTGCCCAGGCACAGGAGCTGCCGCTGCCCGATGCTGCAGGCGCAGAAGAAGGCACGTGTTAGCCCTGACGCCTAGGGCAAAGCACGGGCCGAGGGACGTCGCCTGCCCCCCCTCAGACTCCTGCCCCACAATCTCCGTTTGTCACTATTTCTTCACTATTTTTCACAATTTCCCAAATGTAAGTCACTAAGAGAATAATGACAAAACCATATTTCTGGGTCTCACTCTTTCAAAAGGGAAAGAGATGTATGATTCTAATCAACACCTAGGAAATTTTCATGTCTAAATATGTTGGAAAGCGCTGGTCAAGGAAAACTGACCTTCACTGGCTACAGTGATAGCATCAGTTCCAAATCAACATGAGACCTACCGATGTCACCATTCTTGACACTAGAATACCCCAGTGGTATTTCTTATGGTCTTGGCAAGTCCATACATAATTTTAATGTGTCATTCTAGCCTCATGGTTATTTGTTCAAGGCTTTCCACCTCGATTAGAGACAAAAGTAAGGAACATGATGTCTTGGTGTGAGATCTATGATGCACGTGGAATTCAAATATGCTTGGAAAGTGCAAATATCTTTGATTTGTTAAAACTCCTATAATGAAGGCTGGGCTTCTTACTCATGTAAAGAAGCTTTCGGGAATGACGTGAAGGAAACATTCAGGAATTTGCTCTTGCTTTCTCCTCTTCTGGCCATTAAGGAAACATATTAAGAAGGAGCTGACCCAGGGATACAGCTCAGCAGCATTGCACCTGCTTGGCAAGTGAGGGGTCATGAGTTCGATTCCCAGGACAAGAAGAAGGAGAAAGAGGAGCTGAGCACTGGAATTTGTGCAGTACCATGGCTGGTTCTAGCAGCTTAGGTAGAAGCTGGTGTTCTGGGTGGTGCTTTCTCAAGCTGCAGAGGGCCCACAGACCACTTGGGAATTTTAGTAAGATACAGATTGAGATGATTAGGACTGGCCCCGAGAGTCTGCATTTATACCAAGCTTCCAGGTGAGGCCAGAGCTGCTGGCCTGTTATTGGAAGCACTGGGCTCTCCTTTATACTTCCAGTGGTCCTGCCTTCCACTACACAAAATGCTTTGAAAAGGTAAAAAGAACTCTGAGAGCTCTTCATCGCCAACATCTGCGTGGACCAATGGTTTCCAACCTGGAGTACCCTGAGCAGCCTGTGCAGACCCTCTCAGACTCACCATGTCCTGTTTCTTTCATGCTAATTAAATCCGACTCTAGGGTTGTCCCAGGCGTCACGTCTGTTTGCATCAATTCCTTACTATGCACAGCTAAGTTGAGGAACTGCTTTCTACAATTCTCTACGATAGTAGCAACTGTAAACCCATCTCATGCTGTGCCGTATGAGGGGTGCGCTCAAAAAGAAATGTTTTCAAGAGTACCTAAGCATTTCCATGTCTACTTTATCACGTGGTCTTCACAGTGGATTTATTTTAATTTAATTTTTTTTTTTCTTGTTTCAGAACCTTTGTTTATTCGCTCATTTTTATGGCCGGCTCAGCCCGCTCCGAGGGCAGGGCTGGCACAGCATGTGGTGCCCGGGATCGAACCACGGTCTCTGAAGCCACCCAAGCTTTCCCAAGCAGGCACTTTAGACCACTGAGCCATCCTGCCGGGCCCAACAGTGGATTTATTTTATACATTAAAAATTAGCATACAGTTCCTCATGCTGTGGTGACCCCAAACCAAAAAATAATTTGGGTGGGTACTTCAAAACTGTAACTTTGCTACAGTTATGATTCGAATGTAAATACCTGATATGCATTATGTATTCTCATCGCTACAAATCAAACATAATTTAAACATAGTGATTAATCACAAAAACAATGTTCAATTATATGTTGATAAATATTTATTACTAATTCCCATAAATAACATTTCACTGTGGCATAGCATGGGTTTAAAAAGCCATCAGAAATATGTATTTTCTGATGGCTTTAGGCGACCCCTGTGTTTTGGTTGTTCAACCCCCACTGGGGTCACGACCCACAGGTTGAGAACCGCTGGCCTAACACAAGAACGTGGGGAACGGTCTCCACGCACTCTCACTGCCCATGAAGGAAGCGGAATATGAGACTTTACCTCAGGTTTTCACCAGCCTCTGTCACTTCATGGGACAACCCAAGCGGCAGGGTAGCCACAAAGGGCTTGAGGTGAGCCAGCTCCAGGGCTTTCCAAATCTCCTCATCTGAGTATTTGTTGAAAGGGTCAAGATTCATCCTTAGGCTTCCGGAGAACAGGACGGGGTCCTGCAAGACAAGAGATGAAGGGCTATTAGGATAATGTCGGAAGAGGCTGGCCTGAGGCAGACCGGCGAGGTGGGAAGCTGGCTCATGCTCACGAAGAGCCCCTGGTTTGTCTTGTTACTGCTTCATTCTGAGATACGCTTACAGATTTCCAATTTTCCATAGATCCTCTTTAGAATACAAGAGGAGTATCTCCTCCAGTGCAAAACACATCATCTAAAGGTAGAGGGGGTCAAGGAAGAGTACTACTGCACAAGGTAAAGTACTGACCACCAAGAATTTCTTACATTTAAGAGTCCACTGAAAAGAATGTGTTGAACTAAGCAAACACCAAACTAGCCAAGGCCAGCCCCGGAGAAACTTGGCTACAGTGCAAGAGGAGACTTGGCTCTGTCACACCGAAGCCTCATGGAAGGATTCAGAAAGTAAATCAGAGGGAAGTCTTTCTTGCTGACACACTGTTTCTCTTGATGGTAAAAATCTACAGCAGATTTCCTCCTCTATCTTTTAACCATATCAAAAAGGAATCTACAGCTCAATAGCTTCAAGCTTCAGCAGTGACACGTGCGGTGTCAGTTGCAAAGGTTTTGCAAACTAGCACTGGCGACAGAAATGCTAATGCTATGCTCTATCTGATTCTCGTTGTGTTGCTGCCACCTACTGGCCAGATACTATCAGTCACAAATGCACATTATAAACAATTCAAAACTTTTCGAGAGTTAGAAACAAAACAGATTAGGGAACTAGCTCAGATATTCTGAGTTAGCTGCGACCGCTAATTAACTAGATGTCATGGTTTCCTGCCAAACAAAGTGCTCCAGCAGGGGCTAGAGTAAATTCTAGTGCTCACCTGGGGGATGATGGTCAGCTTCCCTCGGAGGTCGTGGAGCCCAATAGAAGCAATATCTATTCCATCAATGATGATCTGGCCACCTGCAGACTCTAAGATTCTGAAGAGGCAGTTTGTGAGGGACGACTTCCCAGCTCCTGTCCTGCCCACTACACCAACCTATGAAGACAGTTCATTTGCACGTTAGTTCAACAGGTAACTCATGGGCCAGGGAGATAGCTCAGTGGAGCAAGTGCCTGTCTGGCAAGCACAAGGTTCTGAGTTTGATTCCCAGTACGAAAAAAAGAAAAAAATTGATTTTGCTTCACCAGGCAGGCATTCGTGCTGCAGGGCTATTTCTCTAGCCCTCAGACAATTTTTACAGAAATTATTTAGCTCAGGGACTAAGCGTTTGTTTAGACAAGCACAAGGACCAGGTTTGATCCCTGGCACCACATGCCACACAGGCCTCGCCTCCAGGCATGCTGAGCCAGCCACAGTTGTGGTGCACGCCTGTAATCACATCTCTGGGGAGGTTGAAAACAAGAGGATCACTACGAGTCCAAGCTGTTAGCGAGAGCCTGTACCAAACACATTAAACAAAGAAAAAAGAAAGAAGAAAGCAGGGGGGGAAGGCAAAAAGAGTCAGCGGTCATAAAAAGATGGCTCTCCCGTCTGATTTCATAGCTTACTGCTTGCTGCGGCCTACGTTGACTGCTGGAAACGGATGTGCACCCTGCGCTCTCAGCAGCTGCTGTTGTTATAATTATGATTAGATACGATAGCTCCTTTCTGTCTTTTTATCTTCTCTTAGAAATGAGAAGGGAAGGACCGGGCCTGCCTTTGGCTGAGGACTAGACCCTGATTTGGGCCTCAGCATCCTCATGCAGACGTTTCTGATCCTACCTCAGCCCCCAAATCCCTGCAGGGCTCAAGCACCACAGGAGGGCGCCTGCGTTCTCAGGTTGGGAGGCACGGCAAGCCTTTCTCTCTGTGGGGATAGTCCTCCACACTGCTCTTCTCAACAGCTCCTCCCGCGAGTCCCAGGCCCCCTCATTTCCTTCCTGGCTTCCTCGCCACCTGCTGGGCCCGCACGGGAGGTGAACACTGGTCAGCGGGGAGGGAAGCCGGACCTGTTGATATTCTGCCCTCTGGTGGTGATGCTGCGTCTCTGCACACAGGGTGGAGGGCCTGACCCTCTCCGCTTCCGCGGAGTGCTGAAGGCCCAGAGCCTGTTCTCCCCTATTCTGTTCTCCCACCGTTAAGGCCTCACACCCACCTACCTTCTCAGTGCTCTTGATGTCACAAGTGATCCCCTTCAACACCAGATCCAACTCGGGCCGGTATCGTACTTGGTAGTTGATAAACTGGATCTCACCTTTGCTGGGCCACTCTGCTGGAGGCCTCTTCTCAGTCACCCAGGATGCCTAGCAAGGGGACAGGAGGAGAGGCGCTTTACACATAGCGGCAGCTCAGCCAAACATCCCTCATGCCACCAAACTGTAGCGAACCAGCTACCTGGTTGACCTGGACTTGTTTTTCTAGAAGGTTCCTCCCTTGTTAAATTATTTATTTATTTATTTATTTATTTATTTATTTATTTATTTAGTGGAAACAGGGATTGAACTCAGGTCCTTGTGCTTGCCAGGCAAGCACTCATTCTACTGAGCTATCTCTCCAGCCCCACTACCTCATTCAATTAAAGTAGTTCTATCCCATCAGGTTATTCTATGAATCTCCACAATTGAGCTACCATCTCACTTAGTATTATTCCAGGACATGACTTCCCCTAAGCCATTTCCCAAATTAAAAATAAGTTCTTCAAGTTAACCAAAGTAAACTCTTAAAAATATTATGAACTCATATGAGATATTAAGGAACCAGGCAGATGCATGCTCAGAGCAGTCACATGGCCTTCTCCTGGGGTTTCTCTCATTGCTCCTTACCTCATTTTCCACGTTTATGTACTCAGTTATTCGCTCAACAGCTACAATGTTGGTCTCTGTTTCTGATGTCATCCTCACTAGCCAGTTCAGAGTTTGTGTGATCTAAACAAGACAAAGCAGTGTAGATTAAAACTGATCTTGGGCTCAGAAAGCAACTCAAAAAATCAAACTACAAGGTCACTTCAGTACTTGCTTTGTATTCAATACTGTGCTAGACTCTACAAGAACTTATAATATAAGAAGAACCATCCCTGTTCCCTTAGTAGGGGGACAGAAGGCCAATGTACTGAATGGCTGGAGAACAATTAAGCGCTCAGGTAGCTGGGCATGGTGGTGCAGACCCGTAATCCCAGCACTTGGAAGGCTAAGGCAGAGGAATCTCTGAGTTCAGGACAAGCTTGGGCTACAGGGTGAGTTCAAGCCCAGCGCCTGAACTACATAGTGAAATTGTGTCTCAGAAAACCAAAGCCAAACATTAAGCACTCGACTGCGCTGCTCCCACTCGCATGACAGGCTAGATGAGCTCTGAGAGGCTTGGGGATGAAGGTGGGGTGAGAGAAGCTGGCTATTTCAGCAGGACCAGAATTCAGGTCTCCTGGCTATAAATGTACTGCTCTTTGTAGCAGGGGTTGTAAATGATGTTCTACAAAATGGAGAAGTGCCTAGAAAAAAATAAAATACAATAACATTTTTTAAAAAGTAAAAATAAAAAACAAAAAACCCAAGGCAGGAAAAGGCCATCCAAAAGTGGCCTTTCCACCCTTCTTACTCCACCTCAAGGGTTTTCATGAGACCTCCATGTGGACCGTCATCTTCCCTACACTGATGACCGCCAAGGGCCTCCCTGCTATTGCAGAAGGCTAACTGCCCACAGAAGGGTTATGATCTGGGCAGGTCTAGAGGCAGGAGGTCACTCCAATGTAGGCTTCTTTCAGGGAAAAATGGGGAGTCTGCAAAGAGACACTGGGAAGTTTTGTGGAACAAATGGTGTTGGGAGAGAGAGCCACTGGGCATGGAACCCAGGACCCCGGAAACGGCGATGAACTGTGCTGTGGCACTGTGCCACATGCCACGGCTGATATCTGAGTGCTTTGGTTTGGTTCCATCGGAGAGTTCCTGATTCAGCCTTGTCTGTCGTAGATGACGAAGGGGCAGTGTCACAACAAACTGAGTGGATCTGGTGAGTAACACAGCTCTTTGGGATGTCCTGGTGTGATCAGGGTGAGCCTCACCTTCTACTGAAGAGAGAACCACAGAAAGCCCATGAATGGCTGTGCAGATCTCTAAAACATTAGTTCCGAGGAGGCCATGACAGATGGTCAAATGGCCCACTGATTAAACACTTGCTTACTGGGCAAGTGCTGCTGTGCCCACTACTACACTGTAATGCAAGAAGTAGCAACATCCGGTCTTTGCCAGCAGTCACAAGAGTGGGCACGACCAGGAGACAGAACTGAACAGCTTAGCCAACTCTCTTCATTACAGCTGGCTCCAGCCGTTCTACAATAAGAAAGATAAACTCAGGAGGAATTATTTGCCCAAACGACTTTCTGATCGCTTCTATACTTTGGAAATCATTCTTAGGTACTTTGTATTTATTCTGGTCTTGTGGCTAGAGTCAACTAAAGACGCAAGGAAGCAAGTGACTACCTAAGTGAAACCTAGCAAATGGTCTTCTGAACCTGCAAGGGCAGCAACACGTATGTGCTTTTCCTTTTTCCACATGACACTTGTGCCTCCTTAGAGGGGTAAAGAGTATCCATGGGTAAAAGACCGAGCCAGAGTTGGAAGCTCAGTCTGCCCTGCCCTGCCAGACCTCGAGGAACCCGAAGGCATGAGCCTCCTCGTACACGCCGAGATCCACTTAGGAACACATGCACTGACTTAGCCAAGCTCCCAACCTCAGACTCACGTTAAGGGCATTGGACAGAACAAAGCCGACCATGTCTCCAGTGAGGGTGCTTTTGTAAATCACCAGCAGCAAGGAGGAGAAGAAGACAATCAGGCTCCCAACAAACTCCAGGCGGATTGCGAGCCACCTGTGGGAAGGTGATCACGGAGCGCTGTTAGGGACCTCTGCTTTCTCTCTGTAACCAGACACTCTGGAGTCTACAGAACGTTCTCAGGAGGTTCGTGTTCATAGGCCCATGCTTTTTAAACAATTGACTTTACTGTTAATAGATGTACATATATATTATATGTTAAAATAGCTATACACATGTATATCCTACCAACACCCTCTCTATATATATATACATACATATACATACATACACATATATATACACATATATATATATATATATATATACACACACACACACACATGTGTCACACATCTGAGTAAATTGTACTTTAAAAGTGTTAGAGGAGTTTTCTTTTTCTTCCTTTTTTTTTTTTTTTTTTTGAGACAGGGTCTCACTATGCAGCTCAGGCTGGCCTTGAGAGCTCACTTTGGTAGCCTAGGCTGGTTTTGAACTCACACCGATACTCCTGCCTCAGCCTCCCAAGTGCTGAGATTACAGGCATGAGCCAGCCTGGCCGGCTTTAGAGGAGTTTTCTAAAGTAAGAGAATCTTGAATTGCAGTTTTCCAAAGCTGCTGAATTATAAGAATCACCTAGGGCAGCTGTTATAAGTTTGTCTAAAAAATTCCTGATACCTTTCCCAGGGAAACTGCCTAAGATAAGCTCAGGGATCTGCATTTCGTGGGAACACTACAAGTGGTTTCTTTTGATCCAGTTAAGGAAACAACGCCCTAGTGAATCCTCAAGCAGGGCCAAAGCACAAGCTCTCCGAAGGGTTCAGTCTTCCTGTCTGACCTTAATGTTTTTAAAAGAAGAAAAGAAGCTGGGGGTGGTGAGAGGACATGTGCGAGCTGATCACGGAAATATATTCATTCCACTTAGTAGAAAATTGAAAGTACAGGTAAAAAGACAGTTGATTTAAAAATCACTTTCCTAAATAAAATATGTTTAGGTTAGTTCATAGTAGTGATTCTAATATGTGCATAAATAAATATGATTCAATAGATCCAATAGGATTTACTTCTATGTCTACTTCCTCTCAAAAGTCTTTAAGAAATAAACTGGGTATGTAAGAGCTCAAGGCCAGCCTGACCTACATCTTGAGATCCTGTCTCAAAAAGTGAAACCAAACAAAGCAAAGTCTCTAGGAAATCAAACATCTTTATAATTGAAGTCCAGACTTCTGAATGTCCCGAATAACACTGGCCTTATCACACCAAGATACTTCAGAAGCCGCCGAAGAATTCTTCCTTCCTGTAAAGACCTTCCTCCTTCAAGGGGGCTGGGCAGCTTGCCGGAGTCTAATGATGCATCCCAAGTTAGGATCTGAGCTCCCCATTTCTGTGTGTGTTCCTACACCCAAGGAGGTGCCTCAGTTTGATTCAGCAATACCTAAATGTATTCCTAAAGGTTTATCAAATATCTTTCCTAAATACACTGCATTTTATGAGTTTTACCTTAAAAAAAAGTCTTTTAACTAAAACTTCCCAACTCTTCTCTATCCAACTTCTGCTTTCTGTGCCACTGTACAAAGAGCGTCATGCCCCTGGACACCCTAAATTCACTCTTAGGGTAGTAAAAGAGAATGTCCAGGGTGCTGTGCACTTGTACGGGCTACCAAACACACACACAGAGGTTGTGTGACTCCCCGCATAACCCTGTAAGACAGATTGTGTCTTTTTCATTATAAAAGCACTCACACTTCTCTTATAGAGTTCAAGAGAATTCGCCTTGCTCAGTAAGTGGTACAGCTGACACAGGAAACCCCTCCAAAGCTCCTATTTTTTTTTCTGTCTACCTATATACCGCGAGAGCTGTCTGTTTTACACCCCAAAACATTTGGGTAGATATCCAGGGCAAGTCTCACCTGTTGGCAACAATCCAGAAAAAGACACACTTCTGGTTGTTGTCAATTGACTTCTCATTGTGCAGTAGAAACCGCTGCTGGTGTTCAAATGCACGGATAACAGGCAATCCCGTTACTGTCTCACTAAAGTGAGAGTAGACCGGGGACCTAGTGACAGAGTCCAGACGTCTCAGCTGGCGGGAAGTTGCCACATAAAAAACCTGAATACCAAAAGTAAAGTGTCAATCACGCCATCACGTCACACACACTCTACTTCTTCGTCTAGGGCCACAGGTCAAGGCCCTCAGTGGAAGGTCACCGCCCACATCTGCGAGGATAGAAGCCTGCAGTGCCACCCCTGGCCGGAAGAATAAGGCAAGAAGCCTAAGGAAGAGAAGAGTAGGAAGACTGGGGCTGGTTGGGAACGCAGTCATAGAGCTCTGAGCTTCCCACCCACATAGGGAGTTTTGTCATTAGCGTCCATATTCCCTCCTGAAGTCTGCATATACTGTGCAGACAGCAGCTTCTGTGCTTGTTACAGAAATTGTCTTCTAAAGGATTGTGTAAAATTCTCTGGGACCCAGAGGCATGTAAAGTGGGTCTGGATACAATGGTCAGAAACTATCCCTAAGACAAAGGATGGCTATCTAGAACATATAAAGAATTAAAAAAAAAAAAATCAGACCTCCAAAATTCAAAGGCCCAATCCAAAAATGGGCATCTGAGATGAGTGTGCACTTCACCAATGAAGAAATACAGATGGCAAATAAATACACGAGAAAGTGTTCCATATCACTGGTCATTCAAAAGATGCAAATTAAAATGATGCTGAGATTCCCTCTTATGCCAGAAAGCCAGAAGTCAACCATTAACAAATGCTGGAGAGACTGCGGGGAGAAAAGCTCTTCTCCACTGTTGGTGGGAGTGCAGACTGGTGTAACCGTTATGGAAATCAGTGTGGAAAGAGGGCCTTCAGGATTCTGTCCCCTAGATAGATCACAAGGGAACTGGTGAGACAAGAGTTCTCAAAAGCTTCGCCCTTCTCATCAATTTTTATTGTTTGTATGAAGCTTTTTCTATGAAATGAGGCTCCTAAGCTACCTATTCCCTCCAAGAACATGTTGAAAGTGAACCAAAGCCACCCACAGACACCCTGATGAAGCTAGAATTTCCAGGAGTGAAAAGAGATCTAGTTCCTGTTGAGAAACATCTCCAAGCAGATATACCTATTCGAGGCTAAAAGACGAAGCATCTATGACACAATACATCTCAAATGACCTAACCATTTTGGAGGTTCTTCTGGGGTTGCAAGACTTTGTCCAGAGCCAATTTCAACATAGCCTTGAATCGAAGCATGGACCCAAGTTAGGGTGAGATATGCTGTGAACCATATATTTATGGGTGCTAACAATTTCATATCCGCAGTACCCAGTGGGCTCTTGGGGCCCATCAATTTGTGACCAAGTGTCAGAGATGCTAGAGAGGGGTAATTAGCAATAAAGAGAGACCTGGAATGGACTTTTAGAAGCAGAGAGAAACAGTTTTCAAACCTACCTGGATAGCTATGTAAAGGATGCCCAGAGGGATAACAATGACAATAAACACAGGCGTGGCCATGCAGATCATGACAACAGTGCTAATTATCCCCAGGAAGCACAACAACCAGCTGCGCAAGGTCTGAGGGAGGGTTTCGTCCACAGTGGAGATATCCTAGGAATCATGAGGAGGTAGGGCAAGCCAGTGAGTTCCTGAGACATTTTACATCCTCCTACTTCCAGCCAGGAATCTGATTATATGTTTTCTTTCTTTCCTTTTTTTTCAGAACCAGGGATCGAACTCAGGACCGTGCACTTGCCAGTCAGGCACTTGTGCCCCTGAGCTATCTCCCCAGCCCCTGATTGTATGTTTTCAATGAGTTTCATTTAACCTTTTAAAGATACAAATTTGTAATAGATTGTACTAACATCCAGACTAATTTCTATAATTTCCTCATTTTTCAAAATTGCTCCAAATAGATACAACAATCATCCTTCATCTTTTGCAATAGATTAGATTAGGTTTTCACTATTCTCACTCACATTTATGAACTCCTTCATACTTACAATAAGCTAACAGAGCCGTGTTGGTAAATCCTTCCCCATAACCAACCCAATTTGGTTACTCGAACATTACACAGTTCCTAACTCTACTGAGTACTGAGCGTAGAGCCTGAAACACAACCAACATTTAACAAACACTTGTTTGGAAGCCCCAGTCAACAAGCCTTGTCATCTACCCTTGACGAAAGAATCCCCATGTATGGGGAAGACATTTCCTCTGCTAATATAGAAATATAGACAGTAGCTACTGAAGGGCCAGAGCTATTCATCCCCACATCTTTAGGGTCCTTAGGACCTAACAGAAAGTATTCAAAAAAATACGCATTGCTGAGCGGTCAAAAACCTGGAACTATCTGGGACTCTCTGGTGAGATTTCTTCCTATAAGAAACAGAAAGGCCATCAACATATAAGCGCTCCACCCTGTGTCCCTCGAGATACTCACACCGGCAAACCTGTTCACAATCCGGCCTGTGGGTGTTGTATCAAAAAACCTCATAGGTGCACGAAGAATATTGACTAGCAGTTGGCTGTGTAACACTTTTGATGCATGGTTGCTGCCAAACACGCTCCAGATACTTGCTACAAGCACAAATACAGCTAGAAATGGAAATAGTTTTATCAGTACTATACATAAGAATCCTTGGAAATTTGTGCTTTGAACACAATGAACAATTTTCCTGAATACTAGAAAATTACAATGTCTAGAAATTGTGTGTGTGTGTGTGTGTGTGTTTTAAAGGCTGTTTTAGCTGGGCATGGTGGTGCATGCCTGTAATCCCAGCACTCGGGAGGCCGAGGCAGGAGGATCAGTGAGAGTTCGAGACCAGCCTGGGCTACAAAAGTGAGCTCAAGGCCAGCCTCAACTGCACAGCGAGACCCTGTCTCAAAAAGACAATAAAAAAAAAAAAGGCTGTTTTAGCCTTTACAAATACCTTGTGCTACTCCCAGACCTCCATAGACTCCAATTCTCAGGTCCCTCAGAGAGGTTGGGTAGGTGGTACCATTGTAGGTAATAGAGTCCCTGGTCCAAGCGCTAAGCCAAAGGTTGGACCCAATAAAAGCCACGGAATTCATCATGAAGAAGAAGATGATAGAGACGATTGAGCACCACCTCATTG
This sequence comes from Myocastor coypus, assembly GCA_004027025.1. Taxonomy (NCBI): domain Eukaryota; kingdom Metazoa; phylum Chordata; class Mammalia; order Rodentia; family Myocastoridae; genus Myocastor; species Myocastor coypus. Next base: position 34,107 of record PVJA010014467.1, on the reverse strand, counting down.
CTTGCAGGTATTTCATGTAGATGGAGAGCCTCACCTGCAAAGACCACGGCAATATTAGTAGCACACATAGATAACTGAAGAATTACCTAGGAAACCGATCGCAAGGAGGAGCGGAGGCCCATGGAAATGTGGGTCACAGCAACCAGGAACCTTCAGTGAGCTGTGATCACCATTTCTGAACTGGGCCAGGATAACAGATTAATGCTGAAACACAATGCCCGGCAATGGTGCTACTGTTATTAAAAGAACCTGAAGATACTCAGGATGGGAAGATGACAAAACAGTGTAGGATGTGGAGTTTTACTACAGACCTTGGCCGGCATAATTTTAATTAAACGGAATTGCGTGCTTTGGGCCTGATGTGTTAGCATTTCCTGGCTCCTAGGATTACCTCTCAAGGCAGGTTTGCTGTTCTCCATACAAAAGAATGGAATCAAATGCTCATGAAGGATGGGATCAAGATATTTACAGGGAACATATCATTTTTGTCATAGAACTACGATGTGATTAGGGCAGGCCAGATAGCTTAGTGGATTAAAGCGCCTGCCTAGGCAGGCTGCAGGGACCAGGGTTCCATCTCCTGTCTGTCGTGCCGGCCCTGATCCAGGGGCACGCTGAGATGGCAATTGAGACTGGGCATGGTGGTGTGTGCCTGTAATCCCAGCGCTTGGGAGGCTGAAAACAGGAGGATCACTACAAGCGTGATCTGTGTAGCGAGATCCTGTAGGCCCTGTGCTAAACACATAAAAAAAGAAAGATGTTGTGATTGAAAACCCACAGCTTCACTGGCAATCTTAATGAAGATTCTAAAGATTCTTAACAAATAGAACATGTTACTCCTGTAGCTATGTATTCAAGTTTGACTAACTTCAAGATTTCAGAATTTAGGCTTAGTCAAATATTACTTTCTTTCTTTTTGACTTAAAATTTTTTAAAAATATTTTATTTATTTATTTATTTATTTATTTATTTATTTATTTGGTACAAGGTCTTGCAGCTCAGACTTGTAGTGATCCCCCTGTCTCAGCCTCCCCAGCACTGGGATTACAGGGATGCAATACCAGCGTACACCACCGTGCCAGTTTCAGTGTTCAGCATGGTGTGATGCGCCCAGGGTTTTGGCGTCGGCATGGCATACGATACCAGGGATCGAACTGAGGTCCTTGCATTTGCCAGGTAGGCAGTTAGCCTGCCAAGCTATCTCCCCAGGACCCCAAATCTTACTTTCTGTATGATGCTCACCTTTCCGGTTTCCATGAATTCCTTCTTAATTAGTTTTTGTCCTTTCACTGGTTCTTCCTTCGCCTTCAGGGCATTCCCATTTTGAATTTTCAAGGAATCTTTTAAGGACTTTTGGGGCCTCATACTGGACCTGGAGCTAAGAGATAGAAAGGGAGAGATTTTCTTAGAATGTCCAGGTGGGGGGGCCAGCGAGATGGTTCAGTGGTCTAAAGCACCTGCTTTGGCAAGCTTAGGCAACCACAGGGACTGCAGTTTGATCCCGGACACCACACGCTGTGCCAGCCCCACCCCCAGGACAGGCTGAGCTGCCCATAATATAAATAAATAAAAAGCTTAAGAATAAATAAATAAATAAATAAGTAAATAAATGCCCACGCTTCCTGCGGATATCTTGCAAGAAGAGGTCACAATCTCTCTGTTGGCATCAAGGCACACGCCCAAATAGAAGACCGTGGGAAATCTAACCCTTCCAACTGCTCGTACAAGGAAGCAAAGAAGGAACTAGGAACGTCCACGAGGTCCACCCTCTCAGGAGCCACCCACAGAGACAAAGAGGATGATTAAGTGGCAATGCGGAAGGGATGAAGGCCGCCAGCTGAGTAACAAAAGCCCACCGGCGGCTCATAGTTCGATGAAGGCTGTTCTCCCTCTTCATGGTCAGCGAGGCTGCGTCCTCGGGGATTTCTTCCATGCTGGGTATCAGTCCACAGTCGTCGTCATCTTCTTCACTGTCATCATGGACTGGGGAGACACATCAGAGGTTAGGAAAACAGCACAGAGCCCTCAGCGTCCCGCAAACAGGAAGGGAGAAGCCTTCTCTGATCTGCTTGGGTTTTGCAAGGTATTCCAGATGTAGGCGACGAGACTTTATCCCATTAACACCAATTATTAGTATTCATTCTATCCTATCTTATTTCATTTTATTTTATGTGTGGTACTGCAGGTCGAATGCAGGGACTTGTATACGCTGGGCAAGTACCCTGCCTCTGAGCTACATTCGGCGCCCTTTCGGTACATATTCTTCTTGAGAAACACCATGACAAAGACATGTGTTAATGTCCCACCAGAAGAGAAAATGGCTTTAAAAAAGAGAAAAAAGTTTCAAGAACTATAAGTTGTTTTTTTTAAAGCACAAAAGAAATTTAAGGATTATGGTAGATAAACAGAAGTCACCATTCCAAGAACTGACTAAAAACTGATTGTAAAATGAAAAATTTCACATATTTTAACAAAGTTCACATATTTTAACAAACTTATTGAGAGTAATCTTTTTTTAAACCTACTCTAACAAGAAAATAAAATAAGAGCCGGGCGTGGTGGCGCACGCCTGTGATCCCAGCACTTGGGAGTCTGAGGCTGGAGTTCGGTGTAAGTTCAAGACCAAGACCAGCCTGGGCTACAAAAGTAAGCTCAAGGCCAGCATGAATTGCATAGCGAGACCCTGTCTCAAAAAGACAAAAAAAAAAAAAAGGAAAGAAAAGAAAAGAAATGTAAAGCACAGCATGAGTCTCAGTAGAAGGGTAGAATAAGGGTCTCCAAAAATCGGTTCCTCCAAAAAGGTAATGTAAGTACTGGCAAGGGAGAGAGAGAGACAGACAGAGACAGAGGGAGACAGAGAGAGCGAGACAGAGACAGAGAGACAGAGAGGAAAAAGACGAGGGAGGGAGGAAAGGAAGGAAGAGAAAAAAGTCAAAATCAATTCTTTCAGAACTCTGAAATCAACCACAGGGCTGCAAAACTCTGAAAGTTCGTTTCTGCTAAGTGACTGAATCTGGATAAGAGCAGTGCGCCTCGTGGTGGTTTAACATGCCCTATTCCCACCCGCGTTTTCTCAGTAGTGAAGGCTTAGAAAATCAACAACTGTAAAATCATGCTGGCCAAGCAAACTACAGCCTATGAGCTACTTAAGGGGCAGGGTGGGTTCCAAATTCCAAAAGGCTCAGCCCGGGGGAGAATTACCACTGCCCCCCCCCCCCCCCGTGTGGATTCCCTGAAATCGTCCACTCGCAAAACTTCTCTTTATTTGACCTTGGTCAGAGCAAGCTGAAGCAATCTACAGCAACTCCCAGCAGCCTGAGGCTCTGACCTCACAGGCGATACCTGCTCCTGCGGCTGAGGCTGGAAGGATGCGTCTGAATGCCGCTCCATGGCTTGCTCTCTCCAGTCTTTCTTTATTTATTTATTTATTTAATTTTTTGGTGGAGGGATGGACGGTCTACAGGGTGGGTGTTCAGGGTCTCACCACTAGATTGGACTCATAGTGATCCACTTGTGTACAGCCTCTGAAGAGCTGGGATTACAGGCGCACTGGCTCATCGTGCCCTGGAGGTGGGGCTGACACGGCAGGCCTGGGGATGGAACCCTGGCCCCTGGGCCTGCTTGCAGGTGCTTTAACCGGCTGAGCTATTTGGCTGGCCCTGCTCTCTCAATTCTGACCTGCTGGAGATCACTGTATGAGGCTGATAAGGAGCAGTATAACCAAGAAGACCGCATACCGGCAGGTCCTTGGAAAAGGCCATAACAAATGGTGCAATCGCTAACTGGACTTAATCAGTGAACTCAATAGTGACAATGTCAGGGGCTGCTTCTGTGGCAAACTCTGACACTATGTAGCTGTCTTGATTTATTCTGGCTCATGCACCAGTAGGTTTTGGTGTTTTAACCAAGATTCCTTTGCTAAACTTTATTAAGAATTGAATAGTACACTATTAATACTGATGCATAGTTTGGACCACAATAGGGTGTAGGGAACAGGCCTCACCCACTAGCCTTTGAAGCAGAGTTTGTGCTTTCTCCTGGGGTAGGAAGGGACTTAGAAGCCATTTTTTTTTTTTTTTTTTTCCATAAACAATGACTTTCCACTTAGGCCTACACACACCCCGATTGGTAATTAAAATCCTTTTTTTACCTTAAAACTTTGGGTCAAAGCCTCTCTCAGTTTTTCATATGGCTACATTAATCACTTGGAAATTGTCCGTCGAGGAGGTAGCCAACTCAGGTGGCTGATGTACAAGATCTCACCCTCTTCTGGGTTACAGTCACCCGGATGAGGGATCTCCAGAGCCATTCATTCAGCTGTGTCTCTAGCCTTTGTCCTGAACCTCTGGCAAGGCAGAGCCCCACCTGAGTCCACCCCTCAGCCAAGAGCTATGACACTAGAACTGAGATAACCAACCAAATCTCAGCCCTCTACCTAATCCTTAAAGCTGGCCACCTCTCTCTGTGGGTGGGCCAGTCTGAGCCCCTGTGACTATACCCTCTTCTGCCACATAAGCTGGAGTCCTTTCCTATCTTCCCTCTACCTTCCCAGCTAAAGGTTTTTTTTCCTCTCCCAAATTACGTTAGTTTTAATTTCCACCGTTATTAAAAGCAATGACCTAAGCTAACTGGTGACAATACCAACCAGAAACTGGTTTCAATGAGTCTGCAGGAGGAGTTGGAGTGGGATGTATGATTTGAATCAATAGAAGCTTAGCATCCACTGGTGGTCTTAATGCAAGGGCCACTCACCTGAACTTAGGTGGTTCCCTTCTAATGGATGCTCTTTGAGTGTCGGGACAGATGAGTATGGTGAGACAATAGTTTGGCCCAGGCCTACAGTTTTTGTTTGTTTGTTTGTTTTTTTGCTTCTTTACTCAGAACAGAGAGGAGTCTGAAACTGGGTAGTTCACTTCCAAATCGAGTTCATTAGGGACCAGGGAGATAGCTCCATGGCACAAGTGTCTAGTTCATTGGATATTAAAGAGGAGATGGGTATGGGTCTACTATTCCAACCCAGGCCCGAAGTTCTACATTGCCCCAATACTCTCTACGTACCTGTGGCCTCCCCTTCAGAACTTGAATGTCTTGCGAATGTCTTCAGATTCTTAGCAAATACTCCTTTCTTGGCCAGCAGAGCATGGTAGGTTCCTTTCTCCAAGACGGTGCCATTCCCCAGAACCACAATCTCATCCACTTGGGGAAGAAAGTGAATGCTGTGTGTAACTAGCAGTCGAGTCTGTAAAAATAATAAGCCATGGTGTCTTCTTGGGTCCGTCTTCTTCCCTGGACTACTCTTAAAAGTGCAATGGCTTACATAGGTTTCAGACTCACTGAGGTAACTTCCTTATGAATTAGTAATAGGACACACTACTCAGTAGTTTAAAAATTACAACTTTAAGCCTTCATGTCGGGGAAATTCCTCCTAAGACTGATGAGTTCTTTTTATAACTGTTCTTAGCAAATAGAGCATTGTACTTGTGAAGACCAAAAGTGAATGATCTTAGGTTGGAATGCACCAGTTGTAATGGCCTAAGCTAGAGTGATTCGTGTTGCTGTATGTGTACATACGGAAATCAGCCCCCACAGGTGATAATTATGTTTAGGCCTGACTGTCTGTTGATTCACGTAGGAATGTAGCTAATGATTTTGTTGTGTTAAAAACCCAGAGCTCATCTAGATACTGTGTTCAATCTATTGTTTAGTTAATTTGTAAGTTGTACCTATAAGTGCTAGTTGGCTACAAATGATTAATTTCAAGAAAATCAATCTGGGCTAAGTGGAAAGTAGTTTCTGTATAAAAACCCTGTTCTCTGTCACTCTGGGCGCTTTTCTGTCTTCTCTCCTGTGTGAGTTGAAGTCAGGAAGGCCCTGAGCTCGGTATTAAAGGCTCAAATTTAAATTCTAATTTGGACTCTGGTCTGGCCTCTGTTTGAGAACCCATAACAAAAAGGGAGACACATGGATGGATATCAGTTCACACAGAGGCTTTGCTTCCAATGTAATCCTCATCACTTGGCTTATCTTCTTTCTTTCTTTCTTTCTTTCTTTCTTTCTTTCTTTCCCAGCACCACATCTTAAAAACTGACTCTATGTGAAAGGAGACTGTGAATACCATAGATCTGCTCAGTTATTTTCCTGTAGTGAAAGCAAGATTCATCTTACACACATACCTACTCCCTGTCCTGGGATAGCAGAAGACTGAATTTGGGAAAGTCACCAGTACCCATTATTATAATTGGTGCATTCAAAGCTAACTAATTAGCTAAAAATGATTGGCCGTTTCTAGTCCTTTAACCAGCTAACCAACTGTACCAAAGGCTCTTTATTTAGCATGTTAGAGACACTGTGGACAAGAACTTTAATCCAGGTCCTCCTTATAACCAGAGACTTGTCTTCCTTCGTATGTGTCAACCAACTACTGAGGCAGGAACCCCACGCAGACAGAAAGACAAACATAGCTACGTAAAGTGGCTGGCTTAGGCATTGCGTTCACTAACCTGGAAGCACTCCAAATCGCATTGTTCAAGAGAGTTTCTGACCCAGTCCTGCCACTGTGTTCTACCTGGAGGTCAGTGGGGAGGGCTGGAGTTCCATCCTTGGTGTGGGTGATCATTAGCCCCGTAACAAAGCTATCTAGCGGTCCTGCCCTAAACCATTTCATTAGGATAAACTCAGGCTGATCAGAGTGGCTAATGACTACCAAAAGACAATCCTATTCCTCTTGAAATTCCCTGGGTTTGAGGAATTCCGTGCTAGGAGATGGGGTCAAAGAACAAACACAAATGTTTGTCAAAATCATTCTAAGAGGGTCATCATTCAAGCCACACAATAAGGCTCAAATTAGCCAGCTGCGATATAAACCACAACCTTGTGACAAAACTCTTCCTGGGGTAGGTTCTAATCAGTGAGAAAAAGTATCTCCTCAGAGGCCCGGGAAGTAAGCGAATGAGAAACTCCGCTTCAGAACAATGGGCCTCCCCTCCCCTCACCCCCTATCTCCACTACTGTGAATGCGTTCTCACCTTGCCGTTCAACATCCCACTGGGGCCCAAGACCTTATTGAAAATATGTTTTCCCACGTGAGCATCCACAGCAGACAGAGGGTCATCTAGGATATAGATGTCTAGATCTTGGTAGACAGCTCTGGCCAGGCTGATCCGCTGCTTCTGGCCACCACTGAGATTTATACCCTGCAGAAGAAAGCAAGGTCTATTACATACCACTCTCCAGTTCCACTTCACTGAGCCCAGTAAGGTATAAAAGGGAGAAAATCGCCTCACTCAGCCCTTCATTAAGTGCTAACTATCTTACAAGTTTCTTTATGCGAATAAACAAGCTTGACTGAAATAAGTAACTTTAGGGGCTACGGAGATAGCTCAGTAGAATGAGCACTTGCCTAGCAAGTGCAAGGACCTGAGTTCAATCTCCAGTTCTGAAAAAGAAAACAAGTACATTTAAAGCAAATAATCAAAGGCAGGCCCAAGGCAGCATTTTCTATCATGTACTTACTTAATATTTTTGTTGCCTGCTGCCAGAGGAGAGGTTTTCCCTATTTGGCTGGTGGATCTTATGCTAGCAGCTGCTCAGCAACTGCAATCTGAATTAATAGACAAACTCATCCCAGACCGGTCTGGGTCTGCACTAGGCTCGCATCTGAAAATCACTGTTCCCCAAAAGGATTATTATATTCATTTCTATCAATGAGAAGGGAAAATGAAAACATTCTAACTATGAAATAAATTATGCTGTATTATTCATTGGCTACAACGTCACTAAAATCTACTTTTACCAAAAACAGCATTTAAAAACACAGATAAACCTTGGGCCAAGTGCCAGGCATGGTGGCACACGCCTGTAATCCCAGCACTTGGGAGGCTGAGGCAGGAGGATCAGTGCGAGTTCGAGACCAGCCTAGGCTACCAAAGTGAGCTCAAGGCCAGCCTGAACTTCAGAGTGAGACCCTGTCTCAAAAAGACAAATTAAATAAATAAATAAATAAATAAATAAATAAATAAATACGAGAATTCAGAGTATATGCACAGAATGTTGTGGGCAGATGGTGTGAGCTGGTGTTTTCTGGCCCTTGTTCCCATCATGACTATCAACATCAGTCCACTATGCTACTCCCGCACCGCTTCCACACCCTCCATTCTTTTCCTCAGTGTTTCTTCCTCCTTCAGGATCCCTTGCTAGCCCAAGTACCTTCTCTCCAATTTCAGCCAGGTCCCCTCCAGGTAGTATTGCCAAGTCTGGGAGGAGAGCACAGGCCTCCAGAACTTTCTGGTACTTCTTTTCATCCAACTCTGCTCCAAAAAGGATGTTGTCCTTTATGGTGCCATTCTGAATCCAGGACTGCTGAGGGACATAAGCCATACTACCCTAGAGGAAAAAGGATCACACCCTGTGACAGCTGTACTTCCAGAAATGCGATGTTGAAGAATGCCGGGGAAGGAGTAACTGGGAAAAGATAGAGCTTTGATCCACAGGACCACGTGCCTGGCCGCCTACACACCTGGTATTTATTCATGGGCATGAACAGCACACACCAAGAAGGAGGATTCAATATCCTGCTCGCCACTTAACATCCCTCCATGAGACGATCAATTTCTTGTCACAACCCTGAAAGCTCAGAAGATGAATGCGCATGCTTCTTCTAGATAATGGCTTTAGGCAGACACATTGATTTTCCTACGTCTAACACAATACTAACACTTAGGAACCAGAATAGAGAGGACATTTTAGGAAGCAAAAATTAAGAGCGGACAAGCACCCAAGACAGTACAGGAGAAGATTATATCCAAGGTGAGATAGAGACTGATAAATGCCTGTGTCTGAGAAAGACTCGATTATGAACTACCAATAAAAAGCTTCAGGAGCAGGTTTTCTCATACTTAACAATAAAACTTTTATATGAGGATGTCAAGAAAAAAGTCGAAGGCTGGCCAGACAGCTTGGTGCACTAAAGCACCTGCTTAGGCAGGCACGGGGACTGAGGTTCAACCCCTGGCATGCCATGCTGGCCCCACCCACGGAAGCACTGAAACGGCTGCTGAGACTGGGTGTGCTGGCTCATGCCTGTAATCCCAGTGCTCGGGAGGAGCATGTGTTTGTGTTTCATAGGGGATTGAACTCAGGGCCTTTGCACTGAGGTACATCTCTAACCTTTTTTTATTTTTATTTTTGTTTTTTTGAGATGGATCTTGCTAAGTCACTAACTTGCCTAGGCTAGGCTCAAACTTCACATCCTCTTACCTCAGCTTCCCAGAGTGCTAGGATTCCAGACACATGCCAGCATGCATGACGTGAAGTTCTTAGTCCTGTGCTAACAACTCTTTTCCCTCTAGGCTTTGTTATTTTTGATGCACAGTTTTGCAGAATGTGAGATTTTCAGAGACATTCTTGGATGTGGAAATGCTTAGACTTTGAAGGCTTTTTTTGTTTTGTTTTGTTTTTCCAAAGGGACTTTTTTTGGTCTTTTTACTATTTTTTTGTTTCTTGGTACCAGGAATTGAACTCTGGGCCTTGTGCTTGCTAGGCAGGCCCTGCACCACTGAGCTACATCCCCGGTGGAAATGCTTAGACTTTGAAGGAAGACATCTGTGGCCAACAGATGCCACACTGTAGTATGCATATAAGAATCAACTGGGAGCTTATTAAAAATGCAAATTCTTAGACTCTAACTTCAGAGGCCAGGACTGGGGATGTACAGCAGCACAGGGCCTGCCTGGCATGTGCAAGGCCCTGGGTTCAACTGCCAGCACCAAAAAAACAAAAACAGAGACCCTGAGACAGTGCAGAGAATCTATAATTCACCAATCTACCAGATGTCGCCAAGTCCACACCTACTGGTGCATTCCCCCAAACGAAAATATGACACTACAGAGCCCACAATTGAGGTTCAGAAGTCATTAGCGCTTTCTCTCACCTTGATGGTGATGTGCCCATGGATATTCTCCATTTCTCCCAGCATAGCTGACATCAGGGAAGACTTCCCAGAGCCCACAGTGCCCACCACAGCCACCAGCTGGCCTGGCATAATATCCAGGTTCACACTGAAAGACAGAAAAATTTTTGAAGGTTTTTTTTGTTGTGTATGTGTGTGTGTGTGCGTGCATGCGTGTGTGTGTGCATGTGGACTTTTTTGTGTATATTGTTTTTATGGCTGGCTCAGCCTGCCCTGGGGGTGGGGTGGTGCCAGGGATCAAACCAAGGTCCCCGTGGTTGCCTAAGCCTGCCTAAGTGGGCACTTTAGACCACTGAGCCATCTTACTGGCCTGTGAGTATGGACATTTCAGAGTAGTTTGTGCCCCTTTTCTGACTCTTCATGGAGTCTAATTCAACAGATTTCCCCCTTAGTACAAGAAAATTTATCTTAGATACATATGACCCCAAAGTTCTTTTTCAGGATTGTCCTTTCATCCTTAAATGTCTAAAGAATGAGCCTTAACTAATCTAAATTCCTCTTTGAGCTCTGTGCCAAATGTATATTTCCAATAGAAAAGTGTCTCTACGACCAACAGTACTACGCAACAAAGTCACTTTTATGTAACCTGGAGTTCTTTTTTTTGTTTGTTTGTCTTTATTTGTTTTTTGGCGGGACTGGGGATTGAACTCAGGACCTTGCACTTGCCAGGCAAGCACTTATTCTACTGAGCTATGTCTCCAGCCTCTGTAACCTGGAGTTTTAGCTTAGTACAGCACCAGCTCTGCCACTTCCAGGTCCTGTGACTTTGGAAGGTCACTTGCTCTGCACTAAGGACATTTGTTTTTATACTAACAGAGCTGAGCTAGCATACACTTGCTAAGTCAATGTCCAAATCTAGTTATGTAAGAGTAAATGTGGGTTTTTTTGGTGAATGTTCCTCACATTTATTTATTCAGTGAGTTCTATTTGCTGAAAGCAGAGTCCCTGGCTTGTCCACTGCCCATCTGACTTCTCTAGCTGAAGAGTTCCCATGAGACTAGAATCTTGGGGACACACCAGGCTCTATGTACCAGCCCTGCTCCTCAAGTTCCTAGGACATGTGGAACATTCAAACTTGTTCGTGGTCTTTGTCAGTCAGTCTTCCCACTGAGCTGAACTTCATCTGGACTTAAAGCATGAAACGGGGAGCTATATCCTGTTTCCTCTGCATCCGGAAACTCTTGGGTCTGGGGCAGGTTCAGAGCAAGGGCTCTCGCACTTGTACCGAAGCTAGCCCCAGAGATCATTAAGGCTGTAGGAACAGAGAGAAGGGTGGGAAGTTATGGGCAGGGAGGCGGGGCCTGCTTGATCCTGAAGAAAGACATGGCCAGCTTGAGCTTCTGCAGTACTCTGTGACGCAGGTACTCAGCGGATGAGCTGGAATGCTGTTACACGGAACAGTGACAAGACATCCTATGGGCAGTGATGTAGCAATGTAGCAAGCGTGGATTGGCTCACGGCAAGACAGGAGAAGTGGAACTGGAGGAATGAGTTATTTTAATGTGAAACTCCAGATCTGAAACTGAATCTTAGACAGGCAGTTCTCACGGACCAGCTGGGGAGAAAAGCCAGATTCCACGGCCTCTCATTACTACTTTTAACTGCACAAATGACCTTAAATTGAGTTTATGCTTTTGTGTGTATCCTCTACTATGTCTAGAGACCTGGGCTACCTGTAAACCCTGCACTAGCTCCATCCAGTACCTGGAGGACAAATGTCTTGACAGGTTCTCAACTGCAGAGTCACAGTCTCACAGTACCAAGGCAAGCTGGCAAAGAGGAACACAGGCTCAGGGCCTCAGTTCTCAGCTCAGGCCTCTGGGGCTTTAGCCTACACTAGTATATAATGGAACACACATACATAGTCTGCTTTCCATGGGTTCTAGTATGTGAAGTTATCTGAGAACAGGAGAATCCTAAAAAGAGCAAGGAGACAAACTCACTCTCGGATTGTGGTTTCCGAGTCCCGGTCCCAGGTAAAGGAGGCCTCAGAAAACTGCACAGCTTTGTCTATTGGGAAAAAAAAAAAAAAAAGTTTCCCCTTTTAATAACATGTCCCGCGTATCTGTCTGCTCATCCACAGCCCTCGTGTATCACTGCCCCCACTCTGGGCTCTTAGGAGGGCCTCTGCTGAGTGCTGTACCTCCCTGACAGGAGGGGAGCCAGTGAGACTACAAGTGGCCAGCACTTGAGGTTCTTTTTTATTCAGAAATCCTAAATTTTGTAGCTAGATTCTGACCTGTGTTGGGTATATCTCCAGGCTCTCTTTTGCCTGATCCCCTTATGTGAGTCCCACCTTTGTATAGAAGTCCTTCCTTCCTTCCTTCCTTCCTGACTGAGGCTCACATAGAGAACCTAGCGCATGCCGAGCAAGTGTTCCACCGCTGAGACACACCTCCAGCAGCCTCTCCACCTCCTCACTCTGGACTCCAGACCCCCTGCGTGCATGCTCTGGCCGTAGCTGCTTTCTACTTCCTGTGTGTGCTTTCACTCAAGGTATCTTCCAGTTTTGTAACTTGGCTCTGTCCTGACTTTTTCTTTTTCTTTCTTTTTTTGAAAAGAAAAAGTCTGAACCACTATAGAGTTCAGACTGGTCTTGAACTCACTCTGTAGCCCAGGCTGGCCTCAAATTCATGGTGATCCTCCTTGCCTTAGCCTTCTGAGAGCTGAGTTTTCAGGCATGCGCTACCACACCTACTTCTTTGATGATTCTTTGTAGGCTTCTGTGCATATTCTTAGAAGAGATTACCTACCCTTGTTTATCAAGGCAGCTAAACAACCTGGTCTAGGTCAAAATGTGATTTAAGCTAAATTCTATGCTTACTATACAAGTATAAATTCAAGACTAATCTCTGACTTTTCCTTTTGATCTGCTACTCTAAGACCTTGTATATCAAAATTCAGGCACCAGCACTATGAACAATTTTAAGAAGGGACCTCCAAATTTGTTTACCAAAATTGGAGACATGCCGGATGGCCGAAGTGTCCAGGTCATCCCCTCCCAAGTACTTCTCCAGACGTTCTATAGACACACTGGCCTAGAGAAGAAGACAAAGGATGTGAAGAATTAAGAAGTCAACACTAAAAGCCGGGCGTGGTGGCTCACGCCTGTAATCCCAGCACTTGGGAGGCTGAGGCAGGAGGATTGGTGCGAGTTCGAGACCAGCCTGGGCTACAAAAGTGAGCGCAGGACAAGCCTCAACTGCATAGCGAGACCCTGTCTCAAAAAGACCAAAAGAAAAAAAAAAAAAAAGAAGAAGAAGTCAACACTAATCCCAGTAGGCAGAGGGCTTCAGCTGTCATCACTCGCCACAGCTGGACTCTGCGGATGCTTGATACAAGCTCATTCCTTCTCACTTGTGGAAGCCACCTCACTCTGGAGAGAAGCGCGTTAAGACATTCTATTTCAGCCCTTCAGAAAATTCAAGCTCATTTCTCCTGCTGTCTCTTTCCAGTCTTTAACCCTAATTCTGGAAATTGCCTCCTGCTTTCTTCTAAGACAAAGCCATAAGCTCTACCTACTTCTGGCAACCAAGTTCCTGTCTTCCTCCTCATAGCTGAGTCTATACTTTGATGACTGTCTAGCATTCTAACTGAGCCACTACTCAGTCAGTTCTATAGAAGAACTGGCCAATACTTCAGCCGTAGCTGCCCTAAGTGTTAGTGGAACACCCTGGACGTAAGGACATGGGAAGTTTTCAAGGAGCTTCTTTCAAAAGGTATTCCTCTCTGGTCTTCTAGCTTCCAGGGAGGCTGTCATGAGGTTTTTCACACGTTTTTCACTCTGAGAAAGTGTCAGGTTTTTTGGCCTTCCTTAGGGCACCACAGCAAACTGTACGACTGCTTTGCTGTTCCTCTGGAGTGCAGAACTACTTGGGCTGTGTCACTGGGCTCCATCAGGTTCAGTGTTATACAGTTGGTCAAGGAATGCGGGAAGCTGATGCCTTGACCAATCTGCTCACGGCACTCCTTTATGCCTCAAGATTCTGGCCTCCTTCATCAGTCTTCCATTTTCCCTGGTAATTTTCTCCCTGAGGTCTAGGTCTAGGTCTTGGTCCTTCCTAGTGACTGGACTTAGCTTTCAGAACACAGACATTGTGCCTGGCCTACCTAAGGCCTCCTAAGCTATAAACTCATATTTTAATAGACCGAAGCTTCCAAATTTACCACCATTTGGATTCATGCAAAGAGAAAGTCTCTTCTTTCTTTTGTGCCTTATGTTCCTAATGCTACACCAATACTTTAAGAGCCTTGGAAAAATATGGGGGAAAGTAGTCTGAGAAAGGGCTGAGAAAAATTCCCAACACCAGAGATGATCATAATAGTCTCCCCAGATGCTTTGACAAGGTTTTCTCCCTGTGAGATAGATGAAGCTGGTATGATTATTGTCACTGTGTAGTCAGATAAACCAGGGCTTTGAGAAATAGGAATTTTATCAGATCAAACCACTGGTCAATAGAAACCACACAGATCTCTCTAACTGAAAGTTCACCAGCACAAGATAGACATGGGATGCGATGGGCTGGTCATTGTGGACTCGCCAGCTTTTAATCAGAGATAAGCAACTGGCATGTACCTGGAGCACAGAAGAGATCACCATGGGAAGCATGGTTAGGGGGAAGCGCAGGATATTGAAGAGCGTGATGGAGGTGAAGGCCTTCTCAGCATCCAAAATATTGTTGCTGTCCACCAGAACATAAACAGAAAATGTAGTCACAGACACCTGGAAAGATAAAGGCAAGAGCAGTTCACTCCTAGCATCTAAACAGCGCTGTGCTAAGTTTCAGGAACATCGTATACCTAGACTGAAGGAAATTTAGGGGGTTATCCCAGCCTCTCTATGTGCCAGAGGAAAAAACTGAGCCTTCAAGAGAAAAAAATAGTTTGCACAAGGTCACAAAATCAACCAATGGACTGCTAGGTCTGGGGATGGCTTTTCTGGCTCATACATCAACATTCTTTCCACTGCAGATTTATATAGCCTCTTCCCAAGAGAAGAAACCCTCTATGCAAATCATCCTTGGATGGCACCGCCATAACGATCATCCAGGAGACTTGCTTTTGACCTCCAGATACCAAACAGTAGTAAACAAACATGAAATAAGAGTTGGGAACACAACATAGGGATGACGACACAAAGGCTTGAGGAAAGAGTGTCTTTCCTGGATTCTCAGGCCTAGAGGTGCTGGGAATCTATCAAGAACAGATAACTGTCTTCGGGAAGCTGACTCCAGTCCAAAACCTGCTACTCACCAGGATAGGTGCTAATTGTAGGAAGAAGATTATAATGCACTGCAGCAGGCCAAAGGCCAGCAAGTTCGTCAGCTCTTGCTTCCGAATATTGCTCACTCGTTCTTTGAATGAAGGTTCCCAGGCAAAATATTTCAGGATCTAATGGGTTAGAAATGAGCACAGGCTGCATTGTTTGCTCCATTTAAAATGATAAATAGACTGGGAAAATCTAAGTACCTAGCTCAAAGTTACCAAAGTAGACCTGAGATTCAGAACTATGTCTATCTTTTAATTTTGCCACACTAAAAGAAAGATTGAAGCTGAAAAATAGCAGGGAGTTATTTTAGTTTAGTTTTAATTTATGTGTTTGGTACAGGGTCTTGCTGTGCAGCTTGAATTCATAGTGACCTTCTTGATTCAGCTTCCCCAGTGCTGGAATTATAGGCTGCCTTGGTGGCCAGCGTGGCCAGCCCACAACAGGGCTGGTGCAGCATGCAGTACAGGGGATTAAACCCACGTCCTTGTACTTGCCAGGCAGGCGCTTAGACTGCTGAGCTATCTCCCCAACCCAGAAGGGAGTTTGGAGGGTCCTCTGTGTCATTTTTCAAGAAATTTAAGATATCCCTTCAATCAAAAGCAGTGTATACACACTGTTTGAGGTGCCTGGTGACAGCACTCACCTCTTTCCAACTCTCACCCAAGCTCGATTCTGCCTCCAGCCCTTGCCTGGCTGTCCTTTCTTCTCAGGTTGTTCTAGACTCATCATTCAGAGCTTGGCCTAAATATGTCTCTTCTCAGAGGAACCTCTTGGTTTTCTCATTGAAAACATCACCCACTCGCTACACTCTCACTTTTAATTCTTGTGTAGTTTTCAGCATGATCTGATATTTTTGTTTACTGCCCAACATATTTATATATATTCGGTAAAGAAAAGAACTTGCTTATTACTTTTAAAGGACAAAATGCATTATTTTGAAAGTTGGGCAATAAAGAAAAGACAACATTTATCCTAGGTATCCTGAACAAATTTCATTTTAGGAAGTCAGCTTGTCGAAAAAAGAAAACTGAAAATTATTTATGGAAATCCAGGTAATCAATAACAAGGGAATAATTAAAATAGCACGCCCTAAATAGTTTCACCATGTTGCAACTTCTAAAGAAAAAGTGGACTAGCAATGATCATAAAATGTGTACCACCATGGCTTTTTGCCTTTACTGTACGTCAGAATCCCTCAAGGAGCCTTTCATAAATACACACACCTGGCCTTCAGACCCAGCGAACCCAACTGAAATGACTGGAAACGCTGTACAGCCCAGCCTTGGCTGGCTCTCCACACTTCGCAGGGCGACTCCCATGCACTCCAGGACCATGAACTGCTTTTGCAGATGAAGTAAATGGTCACCAGTGCTGCTTGTGGAAGCACACAGCACCACACACCGCTGGAGAGTAGCCGCCAATCAGGCCTAACTCTAATCTAATTCCAAATGAATTAATAAATCTAATGACAAATTTTTAAGAAAGACAAATGACCCGGCTCTTCAATATGGCTAGCAGGGATGCTGTCTATTGAACGCATCAGTGCTGCTGAGGAGACAGCTCTGCCTGGCAAGCGCAAGGACCTGGGTTTGATCCCTGGTACTGCTTGCCCTGCCAGCCCAGAACCCTAGGAGCACCATGCTGGTTGTCAAAACCAGGCCTGGTGGCACACGCCTATAATCACAGCACTAGGGAGGCTGAGACAGGAGGATTATTACGTCAGAACTGCATGGTGAGACCCTGTGCCAAAAATGAATAAGTATGCTGGGCATGGTGGTGCATGCCTGTAATCCCAGCACTTGGGAGGCTGAGGCAGGAGGATCAGTGTGAGTTCGAGACCAGCCTGGGCTACAAAAGTGAGCTCAAGGCCAGCCTGAACTGCATAGCGAGACCCTGTCTCAAAAAGACATCATCATCATCATCATCATCATAATAATAATAATAATAATAATAATAATTTTATAAAAGGAGAGGACCTGAGTGAGAGATTAGAAGACAGAACACAAGATCTGTGGGTAAATGAATCAGGAGCCGTCTGACACAAATTAGGCCCAAAAGCAGGAATTCATAACTTCTAATAGAGTTTGTTAAGGCCAAGAAATTCACAGGTTCTGTTTTGTACACAGACATATATCTACATACGTCTTCTTTTTCTTTCGTTTTTTTTTTTTTTTTTTTTTTTTGTCTTTTAGAGATAAGGTCTCGCTATGCAGTTCAGGCTGGCCTTGAGCTCACTTTTGTAGCCCAGGCTGGTATTGAACTCACACCGATCCTCCTGCCTCAGCCTCCCAAGTGCCGGGATTACAGGTGTGCACCACCATACCCGGCTTTTCTTTCCTTTTTTAAAAAATTAGCTATTTGGTGTACATTTAATACATGCAATGGTCACTTCCCATCCTGGGCAATCTGCACCTGCACATGACATATTTTGACTTTTCCTTCCCCCCCACTCCCCTGTCCTCCTTCCTCCACTTCTTTCCTCCTGACGGCTTACCTTGATTCCACTGAGAATCTCATTCATGATCTTTAGACGTTTGTCCTTATTCTTCATGTTTTTGACCTGTTAAGCAAAAGCAAAATGAAAACAAAACACTTTCAGGAGAGAGGGTCCAATTTGGGTGCAGACATTTGGCCTCATGTGTACCTATAGCTCTTAGTCAGAATTCGAGGTGCCTGGTGACCGCATTCACTTCTTTCCAACTCTCACCCAAGCTTGCTTCTGCCCCTTTACCTTTGCCTGACTGTCCTTTGCTCTCAGGTTGCTCTAGATGTTTGTCATTCAGAGCTTGGCTTAAATGCGTCTCCTCTCAGAGGAATCTCCTGTCTTCCTCACGGAAAATGTCGCCCACTGGCTATCCTTTCACTTTTAGCTTTCTGTGTAGTGTCCAGCATGATCTGACATTTGTTTACTGACTAAGCAAAATATAAGATCTGCGAGAGCAAGGGTCCCGTCTAATTTGCTGCCATGTTCTCAGAAAAGTGAAAGGCGTAATAATTTTTCAAAGCAATTCTTTGTAAATAAATGAATGTGGAAGAAGTGGATAAAAAGGTATATGCCACCCAATCCATCTAACCTGTGGTACCCAACAAAACTAAGAACTATCTACGTGGAGCCCTTCTACCTGGTGACGGCAAAGTGAGTGCTGAGACTTAACAGTAGATTAGAACCACTCATCATTCTGCTCTGTGTGGCCGGCTTGCATTGCCCTGACAGAGAAGAGGGCCCAAGATTCTGCATTTGGAGGGCATCCAGCAAAGCAAGGGGGAATAGTTACACACAGGGTGTGCAGGGCTGCCCTTTCCTTTTCCATCAGGCTCTTCTCTCTACCATAAATGAAGAGTATATAAACCCTAAGAGTTGTCAGAAGATGAAAAAGAAAACCAAGAATGCCTTTTGGTATGGCAGATAGTCTCTACCAGCTTTGTCTTGTCCAAATACCCTCTAAAAATGAGAATAGAATATTAAGGCTTTAGACTTTAAAGATAGGATTCCCCATTTCCTTTACCTGAATAGTTCTATTCTTGGTGGCAAATATTCCATTAACTGGAACCAGGAGAACCATCACCCCTACACCTGCTAAGACCGAGGGTCCCAACTCTCTCCACAGGAAGAACATGGCTAAGATAATCTGCAGGACAGTTGACCACAGCAACTGAATAAAATTGGTCACATCCATGAGCTTCTGGGCATCCACAGACATCAGGTTCACTGTTTCTCCAATGGTGTACTGCTTTCTGTTCAAGTTGGACAGGGTCAGTGCCTAGAAATAAAAATTAGGAATGGGGTCCAGGGACAAGACCAAATGTACTGAAGAACAGAAAGGAAGACTTGGGAATTGAGAAGACAGTGGAAGCATGAGCTCCCCATGGACAAAACTTCTCCAAGAGACTGATTTCTTGCCTCCAAATCCAAAATAACTGTCTCTCATTCTGATCCACCCTTTTCTCCTGTTTCCACCTTTCTCCAGCTCCATGCATCCCTGCCCTGTTTTGCTTAGACAACTAAACCTTGCCAATTTCTTTCTAAGATGCATCCTTCCCCTTCTCACAGATGTGATACATTTCAAGCCTATGAATGTGTTTTTTATACTTTGATTTCCAGAGTAGCATCTAAAGGAGTCTGTCTGGCTAACCAAAATTAAGTATTAATGTGTCTAGTACAGGGTCTCATACACAGATCAAACTCCTCCCAAGCACTGGGATTACAGGCACACCACCACACGCAGTCTCAGTGGCCATCTCAGTGGGCTGGCACAGCAAGATGGGGGTCAAACCCCACTCCCTGAGCCTATCTAAGCAGGTGCTTTCATGCCCTGATCTATCTGGCTGGCCCAAAACTAAGTATTGAGAGATCAGTTATGATTTCCATATGTTTTCTTCTATTTTGGAATAAAGGTTCATATTTACTAAGAGAATTTTCTTGGGTGATGCTGTATCGGACATATCCTGCTTACCTTTTTATATACAGAAGCCATGATAGTTGTCCGTACGCTCATTCCCAGAATAAAACACTTCTGGAAATAAGTCTGAAGGCAGAGAGACTGGAGGAGATTGACCAAGAATAAGAGGATGGCGTAGACATATCCAGTCCATGCATATGAGTTACGGTCACTCACCAAGGCAATCAGCCATCTGCCAAAATAAAGCCGAGTCAGCAGTGCTCCCCGGGCTGCCCACACTCCTCACGTCCTGTGTGCATGGCCCAAGTGACCAGCATCATCCAGCGCATTTGGAAGATCTAGGTTCCTTAGTCTTGACAGTGCTCTTGCTTTCGTGTTAGATGGACAGCAAGGTATTAGAATAAGTAATTCAGGACCAGTGAGACAGCTCAGCAGACTAAATGCCCGCTTAGGCAAGCACAGGGACCAATTCAATCCCTCCCACCATGTGCTGCACTGGCTCCACCCCCAGGCACACTGAGCTCACCACTGAGACTGGGAGTGGTGGTGCGCGCCTGGGATCCCAGCGCTGGGGAGGCTGAAACAGGAGGATCACTGCGAGTCTGAGGTGCATAGTGAGACCCTGCACCAGATACATACATACATACATACATATATACGCGCATGCATGCATACATACATATATACATAAATGATAAACTAATAGAATAAGTAACTCATAGTTGCAAGGATGGCTAACAAAGGAAATTCTGCAGGGAGTTAGCACTGCAATGCTTGGGCCTTATCGTGTTCCACTTCTTGGTAAAAGAAGCTGTTCGCACCCAGTTGATTACTTCTAGGTGATGAGAGCCTGAAAGTCAGGCTGTGTACCCAGCATGAGTGAAAAGGGTTTCTTTGGTGGTAGCTCGTTCCTGATCATGGTGCACGGCAGAGCTTGTTATGACCAGCCTGAGCCTCCTAGAGAAGGCACTCTCTTGGGGAAGGCTGCTTGGTTGTGGCTCAAACTACAGCACTTCTGTTTAACAAGTAAAAGGTCTATCGAATATGTAGGTGTGTTGCCCCTATGCGGTACAGGAAGGGGAGCCTGTAGAGGAGGAATTCAATTTTGAAAATGCCCCGTGCTCTTTCTAAGCACAAAGCTGTAAAGTGGAAGAAAATTATGAACATTTTTTTGTGTGGGGGGGACAGGGGTTCAAACTCACGACCTTGCACTTGCCAGGCGGGCACTTGTGCCACAGAGCCATCTCCCCAGCCCCAATGAACATTTTCGCCTTTTTTTTTTTTCTCAGAACAGGGGATCAAACTCAGGATCTTGTACTCACCAGGCAGGCACTTGTGCCCCTGAGCTATCTCCCCAGCCCCCCAATGAACATTTTCTAAAGTGGGAATTTATTAAAACTCTTGGCTGCATACACAAGGATCAAAAACGAAGGTGACAGAGTAGACCCTCAA
Source organism: Myocastor coypus (assembly GCA_004027025.1). NCBI lineage: Eukaryota > Metazoa > Chordata > Mammalia > Rodentia > Myocastoridae > Myocastor > Myocastor coypus. The sequence goes on along the minus strand of PVJA010014467.1, from coordinate 13,019 downwards.
AGGACAACCTATACCCGGGGTACTCACTTGAGCAGCTGAGGATTCAGAAACACAGCGATGTCATACACTAGTTTCAGTATGAATGATTTCAGAAGTACCATGGAGAAAGTTTTGAAGAGGGCCTTGGTCAGCCAGGATTTGGGATAGTCTTCCTTGCTCTTAGACTTCTTTTTCTTTTTAGTTTCTTCCTGGGCACAAAAGAAAGACAACAGTGTTATCACAGTGATACAGTATAAGACTATTCCAGCTCCAACATTCTTACGGTTTGTGAGGCTCGTTGTCCTCTTTGTATAGGCTTTTATCTTCTCTTCCTCTCCCCAGTGCTATTATCCTCTCTCTTCCTTCTGATATTGAAGTCAATTTTTTTTTAAAAAAAACAATGTTTTACTTATTTTTATTTATTTATTTGTTTTTTTTTTTAAATAAAGTTTATTTATTTATGTTATGGTCGGTTCAGCCTGCCCTGGGGGTGGGGCTGGTGCATGTGGTGCCCGGGATCAAACTGCAGTTCCTGCAGATGTCTGGGCTTGCCTAAGCAGGTGCGCTAGACCTCTGAGCTATCTCACTAGCCCTTAGAGTCTATTTTTGAATAGAAACAAAAAACAGGGGCCAGGGAGATAGCTCTGTGGCACAAGTGCCTGCCTGGCAAGTGCAAGGTCATGAATTCAAACCCCAGTCCCACCAAAAAAAAAAAAAAAGAAAAAGAAAAAAAAAATTAAAAGGATTGGGAGGGGCTGGCCAAATAGCTCAGCGGATTAAAGCACCTGCTTAGGCAGGCATGGTGTCCGGGTTTCATCCCTGGCATGCCGTGTGCACTGAGACAGTGATTGAAACTGGGCGTGGTGGCACGTGCCTGTAATCCCAGCTCTTGGGAGGCTGAGCACAGGCGGGTCACTAGGAGTCCAATCTATGTAGTGAGACCCTGTAGACAACAGAGTTCTTTTCTTGTCGTTGGAAGATGTGGTAGGCTGAACTATATTTCCCTCCCCTGCATTTGTAGTCTTCGTCTTTTGTACTATGGGATGGGCTGGAAATAGGGTCTTTGAGGTTATGATCAGATTAAGATAAGGTCATTGGGGGACAATAATCTAGTATGGTGTTTTCACAAGAAGAGATCAAAGAGGAACACAGACTGCAGAAGCGCATGTAACAGCAGGAGAGGAAACTGCAGCTATTCACCTATGAGTCCTCGAATGCCCAGGATTACTGCCAAGAGCTAGCAGGTAGACAAAGGATTTTTCTCCACAAGTTACAAAGAGACATAAACTCTCCGTGTGTGAGTGTGTGAGTGTGTTAGTGTGTGTGTGTGTGTGGAGTGGTACTGGATGGGTACTCCCACATGCTAAGCAGATGTTTCGCTGTGGAGCGACAGCCCCCACCTCTGTAGCTTGGACCTCTCCGGTTCCTAGTACAGTCGTACCTTGGGGTTCCCCTGCTCTGAATCTGGTACTCCACGCCTTCTGATTCTGATCTTTTGTCCAGGGATTCGTCGATTTTTGGTACTTCACGTGCAAGCAAAACTTCCCAGCGTTAACTGGCCTGTGCTTTGCTACTGTCTCCGATAAAAGACAGTACGCTTGGTCCTTGTCAGTCTTAGCAGCCATCGTGTCTTCCAGGACCAATTAGCCATCGGCCCCCAGGTACCAGGGACTTGCCTGTGGTACCCTCGGAAACTACTACTTGGGGCCTACTGGCTCATTCCCCAGTCTCTTTTTCCCATGCTTTGGCCTCCTCATACCCCAAATTCCAGCTTCTTAGCCCCAGTTTCTAGGCTTTGCTCCACTCACAGTCTCACCGTTGCTCTCACTGAGCTTCCACCAGGGTGGCCTCTCTCGGCCTCTGCTCAAGCCTCCTGACAGTTCATTCTCCAGAGAGAAGCCCGGGTCAGCTTTATGCCTTTGCTCAAAACCTTCCACTTACTTTCCAGCAGACTTGGGATGAGATCTAGAGCCCGGGCCACGGCCCACGAAGCAGGTCAGCGCCCGCCTTCTTTGGCTGCTTCCTCAAGCTCATCTCACCCCACACTCAGCCTCTCCCGATGCTCCTTCCGGTTCTCTGCACGGGCCAGACACGGTCGCCTCCCAGCCCCGCTCTCTCTGGTTGCCACAGACTCCCTCCCTCTGACGGCTCCGCACGCGTTCTCCTTTGGATCTCGGTTCAAATAGCGCCTTGCTTGGAAGTCTTCCACGCTAACTGTCCTGTGGAGCGTTTCACTCCAAATCCCCTTCCACTGCCTTTCTTTTCTTTGTTTTGAGAAGGAGTTATGTTGCCCAGGTTGGTCTCACAATCACAAGCTCAAACAAACCTCTTGCCTCAGTCTCCCAAGTAGCTACAATGACGCATATATACCAGCAAGCCTCACTCTCTCCCTTCCTCCCACCCCCCCCTCTACTCCCTCGACATCTTTCCCTCTTCTCCTTTTGTTTTGGAGGGGGCACTTCTGGGAATTCACACTAAGATATACCCCTAGTATTTATTTATTTGTTTGTTTGTATTTTGAGACACGATCAAGCTAAGTCTCTAAGTTGCCTATGCTGGGCTTGAACTTCCAATCCTCTTGCCGCTGCCTGTCTCAGAGTGCTGGAATTACTGACATGTGCCACCGTGCTCACAGTTTTACTTTTTTTTTTTTTTTTTTTTTTTTTTTTGGTGCCAGGAATTAAACTCAGGACCTTGACCTTGCCGGTAGTTTTACTTTTTTAACTGTGCGTATCAGCCTTAATGTTTGTGTTGGCTTATCATCTGCTTCTTAGCTCTCTAAAGATGGACAGTCAGTCCAGGGTTGCTCCTTCCACTCTGTGCCCAGCACAGACTCAAGACACACACTCTGCTCAATAAACATCTCATATGAATCAAACAATAAATTAGCGGTGAGTGCGAACTCTCATCAAACGATAAGCTCTAGCAATGGTAAACTATTACTTTAAATTTTTTGTTATGGAAAATTTTACGTAAACCCAAAAGGAGACAAGTGCTACAGTATGAAGTACATTGAAAAGTGTAAAGTCTTACGAAAATATAAGAATGAAATCGCCACAACACTGCTTTTCTTGCCTGAGACATACAGCACACAGACACTGTACTAGGAATCAGTGGATACACAGACACTTATGGGAAATTTACCAGGACGAGGACATCGTGGCTCTGGCTCTGGTTCTTGTCCAAGCTGTGTGGCTTGGCTGCAGACTTCCGCTGGGCCTTCTGCCGCCGCCTCTGGAAGGCCCGCTGGGCCTTGAGGAGCTCGCTTGCCATGTGTACTTCGAACTTGCTCACGACCTGCTTGGTTTTCAGCTTTTCATCCACGTCCCAGACATCTTCAAGCGTCAGCGGCTGCTTGTAGCCTTTCACAACAATGCTGAAACAAGAGCGACCCCTAGCTGAAACACCACAGGCTGCCTTAGATCTTGGCTGCCTCTACCAAAATGTGCCTCTGACAGTGGGGTGGAGGGACACAGAAAAACCGCAGCTCTCCACTGCGTCCTTAACCTTACATCCTGGCCTTCTGAACTTGGCAGAGAAGTAGGGAGCCAGAGGAGGGAGGGTGTGGAAACAGCAGAGTGAGGTACAGCAAGGCTAGCAAGTAAAGCAGAAGGGCCGCCGCCTCCTCTGCTGCTTCCTCTTCCACACGGGCTGCTGCTCTGCTGCCAGGGGCCCTCATGATGCCCTTATGAAACAGAGTGGACCCCACGCTGCCTTTGCACCATCCCCCCAGGCCAGGGTTCCTCACCTGGGGTTGGAGAAAATGGATGGAAAATAAATATTTGTCCCTTAACCTGACTGTCCTGTGGTGCCTTTGACAACAGGACATATCACAGATGGCTTCACAGCTACGTGCTGGTCAAAACTACTGTAAGGTTATGGCCATTTTTAGGTCCATCATTAGGTCTTATTATTTAATGCTTTGGTTTAAAATAGATATAGTAGCATATCAAACGTTTTCTTTCCTTTTCTTTTTTTTTTTTTTTTTTTTTTTTTTTTTTTTTTTTTTTTTTTTTTTTTTTTTTTTTTTTTTTTTTTTTTTTTTTTTTTTTTTTTTTTTTTTTTTTTTTTTTTTTTTTTTTTTTTGAGACAGGGTCTTGCTATTAGTTCAGGCTGGCCTTGAACGCACAGCAGTCCTCCTCCCTCAGCCTCTCGAGGGCTGAGGTTGCAGGTATGCACCACCACTGCTGGTGGTGAACATTGTTACGACTACATTTCAGTACAGACATTCTTTGTTTAATAACCAAGCTCTGTTCTGGCGATTGAGTCATTCCATGAATTGGTCACGAAATGAGGAGCTGTTGTCGTATGAACATTACAATTTCCAGAAGAAATGGGCAAAGGAAATTCCAGTTCCCTAACTTTTATTGCATAACTCTTACATGTAGTATGTAATATGTGGCAGAACATAAAACTACAGTATTATGTTATACAGTAAATCCATAAGAAAATACAGTACTGTACAAACAAGGGATACTGTACCCAAAAAGGACATCACGGCTCTATCAAATAAGGTACACAGGACTGTGTATCTTATTTACTGCAAACAGAAGGTGGGTCATAAACCCAAGTGGTGAGCCTGTGGTAGGCCCGGTTGTTAATCAGGTAGTTGGTAAACAAGGAATGCCTGCATATGTTATTTCCTTCATGACCTCATGTCTTTCATTGTATGCTCTTAAAACAGTATTTAAGAAGGGATTCTTGGGCTTCACCAGGCTCCCTAAAGGCAAGGAACTGCAAAGGACAAGACCATCTCTCCCAGCCCAGCCACACTTTACCTCCACACCTGGGCCACACTGCCCACCTCAGATTCTCTCTCTTCCTACGCTCCTGGCTCTTTTTGTTCCTCTTGCGCAGCTCCCAGTCTACCAAGTGCAAGCCCCTTCATCCTCTAGACTCATCTGCCCAGTGAAGGGGATGAGTGAAACTATCCTGGAAGTTTTAGCCTTCTCCTACTCCAGAAGAGAAAAGGGGGCCACAGGAGACATTTCTAAAAATTAAGCTTTCTTCCAGTTTTCAGCAAAATGAGAGAGTAGCCACATAGAACACCCGAGCTTCAGGCATTTCCTACCTGTCAAACCAACTAAAGGTAATGTCACTCAAGAATGAAGCAGTGGTGGATGGATTCTGAAAGATACAAAAAAATTAAAAAGAAATTAGAAAGAGAACCTCTGTTGGACTCTAAAATCAGAAACATGCTGGAGATGTTATCATGTGCTAGACAGGATGAAGAAACTAGGTGTGATGGTAAAGGCAACAGATGTTGGCCAGCATATATTTATTTGGATACTCTAAAGCCACCAACAGAAGGATAATCAGATTTTCTGGCATAGACATATGAATGAATTGCCTATGACAAAAATTGATGGATAAACATAAAAATCAGTATTTTAATATGTTCACCCTTGTCTCTTTAAACATAAAATATTCTGTAATACAGGCTGAATATTCCTTATTGAAAATGTTTGGGATCAGAAGTGTTTCATGCCGGGCGTGGTGGCTCACGCCTGTAATCCCAGCACTCGGGAGGCTGAAGCAGGAGGATAGGTACAAGTTTGAGACCAGCCTGGGCTACAAAAGTGAGCTCAAGGTCAGCCTGAACTGCATAGCAAGACCCTGTCTCAAAAAGACAAAAAAAAAAAAAAAGAAGTGTTTCATGTTTTTGCAATACTCCTCAGACCTTTTGAAAATTCAGGGCTTCAGAGCATTTCAGATTTCAGATGTTCAGATGAGGGATTATCAGCATGTAACTTATTCTGGGTTCATGGGATCTCCATAAAACCCAGACAGCGCAAAGCTTAACTTTTAAGATACCATCCAAGTATGTAACAGATGAAGTGGGCATATCTAGAGTCTTACATTTGATAAGTCACTTTTTTCTGAAAATGTGGAGAGGATCAGGATCACGATCTGGAGTCCGTAAGAGATGAAGAACAGGCAGGAATAGGCCAGGTTGGAACTTTTGTTCTGTGGAGAGAAAAGACCGGAGAAAATAATTTTTTTATCTAAATTAAATATAAACTTAATTTTGTAGCCCAGGTCAGCTGTTTCTTTTATATATAAATATGTTCTTAATAAATACAATTACAGATAAAAATAAATGATATATATATAAACATTTCATATATATAAATATATATGATTAAAGTCTATCATCAAATTCCCTCAGCATAATTCTATCCTGGAGCTCAGCTGACTTGATGCCATTTTATTCTGATTTGTAAGTTTCCCTAAAGAAAAAAAGAAAAAGAAACCGCCAAGCAGTAGATCTTCGCGTCACACCCTCCGCTCTCCTTACCTGTAGCAGTGCCCGGATGAGAGTCTGAAACTGGAAAGTGTCACAGCATATGGAGAGAACCCAGAATATGGAGAGGAGCCAAGAGTTTTTCTGTATGCACCATTGTCTGCTGTACTGGATCAGCAATACCAGGAGCTAGAGAAAAAGTTACATGCAGTTCTGAAAAATGGCGTCCTTCCGCAAGGATGGGAGGACCGGAAGAAGCCAGAGAATAGGGAAGAATGGACACGAAAAGAGGAAGTTGTTGAAACCCAGCCAAGCAGGGAGCACCTGAACACCGAGTCTACCTTTGCTCCCTGACCCCGTGCGACTCTCTTCCAGGCTTTATCTCATCTACCACCCTTGGTTGGGAAGTTAGCAAGCAAAACAGAGGGCCACTATGTATTTTAGCGGAGTGACTTTGGACACTATGAAGTCTCTTTCAAGACTCACTAAATCCAGGCCTGCGAGATAGCTCAGCAGTCTAAAGCACCTGCCTAGGGCAAGCTTAGGCAGACACAGGTGATTGCGGTTCCATCCCTCACCCACCCCACCCCCAGGGTGGGCTGAGCCTGACCCCCTTCCCCAAAAAACTGATATATATTTGCTAGGGCCAGTCACATAGCTCAGCAGATTAAAGCAGCTGCTTGGGCAGATGAAGGCACTGGAGTTCAATCCCTGGCATGCCACTGCGCCGGCCCTGCCTCTGGAGCATGCTGTTGTGGAGCGTGGTAGCCCACACCTATAATCCCAACGTTTGGGAGGTTGAAAACAGGAGAGTCACTACGAGTCCAACCTGTATAGTGAGACCCTGTAGCCCCTGTACTAAAGTCATTAAATTCAAATCAGGGACTAGTCAGACCATGAAAGTAGTTTTTTGTTTGGTCATTTGGTTTTGGTTTTTATGAGACAAAACTGGCCCCAGTGTCCTGAGCACTGAGATGATAGGTGTGCGCCATTATGCCCAACAAAGGAGACAAGGTTCTATCGACTAGGTATAAGTTGTCTGTATCTTGATTTTTCAAATATTGGACTAAATTTTTTCAAATCTAACACCTGACCTCAGTCACCTCATGTATACCACTAGTTTCCTAGCAAGTCAGGGCTCTGGGGGAAGAGCTATGATTGGAAGAATTTGCCAGTTTCGTGGTATAAACTTCCCATGTTGGGTGATTTCAAGCTCCAACATGACGTCACTTCATAAGCTTAAGAGACACCATTGTCGAGACCCTCTCTGTGCTGTTCCTTCACATCAGTAGCAAATAAAAATGCCTTGAGAGGCCTACAAGATCGCATTACTAATGATGGCAGGGAAAAGCAGAGCGGGAGGAGCGACTATGTCCACCCCACAGTCTAACAGGGCAGCAGCTGTCCTGTCTCAGCTGGCTACTGCCCTGTGGGAATGGTTGTTGGAATTCTTTAAAATTTTTGTTGTACCTGTTATGTATACATCATGATCCCATGATCATAGAGAATTTGTACCTCTTTGCTTCTTTTTTCCCAGTCTTCTCCTTTCCCTTCAACCCCTCTTGGCCTCCTCATTTACACAGCTGTTTCCTGTTTTTGTTTGTTTGGGGTTTTTTTGTTTTGTTTTGTTTTTGTGGTGCTGGGGATTGAACTCAGGACCTTGTGCTTGCCAGGCAAGCACTTACTCTACTTTGCTGCCTCCCTAGCACTGTTTCCAGTTTTTTTTTGTTTTGTTTTTTGTTTTTTTGGTTTTTTTTTGTACCTTCTCTCCTTTCTACCGCACTCCTTGTTCTTGTTCTTATTTGAGAATTTAAAGTAACAACTCATTCATTTTTAAAACATTGTACAATGTTTTACTCCAAAAAACTATACAAAATCTCAAGACTCTGTGATCCATTGATTAGTCACTAATCAATTTATAATAATATTTATAACACTTAAAATTCTTTTAGTCTAAGAAATTTAATTCCAGGGCATAAGATCAGAAAAGGTAAGAAGCTAATATGTGTTTCACCGTGTTACAATCAAATTTGGTTTCTCTGTACATCCTTGACAAAGCTTAATGAAACTGGGCTTAATTTATCTCCAAAAAACATTTCAGCTCTGGATAGAGAGAAGATACACAGGGCACCGGTGGCAAGGGACCTTACCCAGGTGCACAGGTAGAGGATCGGGTTGGTATACTTCACGGGAGGAATTGTAGCTTGTCCAGTGTCTTCTGTGAGGGCAAGGGCCAGCTCTATGGCTGCCAGAATAAGCAGAACCCCAACGAGCACCTGAAGAGGGGAAAGAGCGCTGTTAGGAGCGCGTCGTTCTCTGTGAGGGTCTTAGAACACGATGGTTTCTGGTAATGGATTGGAAAGGTCAGATATGGTGACTCAGATAATGCACTTAATAAGTGGCTCTGAAGTGAGTGGGACACTTCCACAGACAGCGGTACTCGGTACTTGTCAGTCAGTTTCCGGAGGCTCAGTGAGTACCCCAAATGACAAACAGCCCACAGTTTTGTCTGGAAAGGACAGAAAGTCACAAGATGACCAACACCAGCACAAGGACTGGTGTACTCACTGAGTACCAAACAAGCAACAAGAACCAGGATGAAGCGTTCTTGTCCGAACGAGTGGGGCGCCAAATCGGATAAATTCCAAAACAGTCAAGTGTCAGCGTGGGACGACAGCTCAACAGAATGAAGTTTGCGGTGTGAAACAAAGCTCAAAGTGTGCCCTGATAAATGTTGTTAAGGAAAGTTTTGTTTTGCAAATCTTTGTTTTTCCTTCTAAGGCAGCGGTTCTCAACCTATGGTTCTCTACCCTGGCGGGGGTCGAACAACGAAAACACAGGGCCACCTAAAGCCATCAGAAAATACTTAATGCGGGCTGGGGAGATAGCTCCGAGGCACAAGTGCTTGCTGGGCAAGTGCAAGGTCGTGAGTTCGAACCCTGGTCCCACAAAAAAAAGAAAAAAAAAAGAGAAAATACTTAATGCATATCAGGTATTTACATTCTGAATCATAACTGTAGCAAAATTACAGTTTCGAAGTAGCCACTAAAATTATTTTTTGGTTTGGGGTCACCGCAACATGAGGAACTGTATTGCGGGGTCGCAGCATTAGAAAGGTTGAGAACCACTGTTTAAGGAATGTGATGCGTCTAAAACATGCCCGCAGTTTCTTGATATTCCTCCCTTCACCAGGAAGCGCTCAGCTCCCTCACTCTGAGTATGGACTGAGCCTGGTAACTTAATCTAAATGAAATACAAAACGGAGGGAATGGCTGCGTGTCGTCTTAAAAGCCAGTGGGGCCTCACTGTCCTTTTCTCTCTGACCTCATTTCCCTTAGGTAAAATGACCAGCCCTGCCACCAGGACATGCAATTACAGATGGAGGTCTACTTGCTAAGGAAGACCTCCTGCCAACAGCCAGTGAGAAACTGAGGCTTCCTAATCAACAGCCTTGCAGAAAAAGTCACCTCAGCAGCAGATCCAGCCTCAGCAAGTCCTCGGATGGCTGCACCCCCAAAGTGAACTTAAAGAGGAACCCGTAAGCAGGGCCCAGTGAAGTAGTCCCTAAATTTTCAATCCAAATGAGTATTGAACCCAGAGCCTTGGCACTAGGCTACACCCCTAGCTCTTCTTATGTTTGTTTTGTTTTGAGGCAGGGCTATGCTAAATGGATAAGTTACCCAGGCTGGGCTCAAACTCCTGCCTCAGCCCTCCAGAGTGTTAGGATTACAAGAGTGCTTCACCCAGCTAAAATGTGCATTAATGCTGATAAACTTTAGGCTAAGTTGGCCACTAGTTGTATTGTTACTCAGCAACAAAAAGTTAATATACTTGAAGTCTGGTGTGGTGGAACACCATCCTATAATCCCAGCACTTGGCGGCTGAGGCAGGAGGATCACTGCAGGTTTGAGCCCAGCCTGGGTCACACTGTGAGTTCAAGATTAGCCTGAATTATATAGTGAGACCATGGCTCAGAAAAACAAGAGAGAAAGAAGAAAGGAAAGAAGGAAGGAAGGAGAGAAAGAAAGAAAGGAAGGAAGGAAGGAGAGAAAGAAAGGAAGGAAGGAAGGAAGGAAAGAAAGAAAGAAAGAAAGAAAGAAAGAAAGAAAGAAAGAAAGAAAGAAAGAAGAGAAAGAAAGCAAGAAAGAGAAAGAAAGGTTAAAATTCTCATATCTTATTTAAAAAGAGAATCTTCTGCCTGGCAAGGGCGAGGTCTCGAATTCAACCCCTGGTACCAGAATGAATGAATGAATGAATAAATAAATAAACAAACAAACAAATAAAAGAGTCTATTCCAACTTGGATGGCAAATCTTCCCTATCTTTGTTTTTTGGTTCAAATCTTGACCACACATAACCTGTCAAAGTAATGTTGCCAACAAGTGTGACTAGTTCTCCTCAGGATTTGTCCTATGAGTTCATTAAATCTGACTGTATTGTGCTAAAGACACACACACACACACACACACACACACACAGCAGGAGAGAAAACTAATGCTTCCGCTGAGGAGGTACACAAGTATTTAGCCCTCCAATGAAGTTCTCTATCTATTACCACCTCTCTGTCCCTCAGACCTTTTCCTTCCTCTGTTCTATCTCCATCCATTTTTTTGGTGGATGGTTTGTGACACGGTCTCACTACACACTTCAGGCTGGCCTTGAACGCCCCCAAATCTCCTGCCTCCCTTGCAGAGTGCTGGGACTGCAGGCATGCACCACCACGACCAGCTTCCCTACTCATTCTTAAATAAGGAGGAATCAAAATACACACAATGAATATTTAGATAAAATTATTATAAAGACACATGTCATTAATCCCCCTCAAAATATTCCATCATTACTGCCATGTTCTAAAATAATTCTGGGGCTGGTGAGATGGCTCACCAATCTAATGCACCTGCTTAGGAAAGCTTAGGCAACCACAGGGACCATGGTTCCATCCCTGGCACCACATGCTGCACCAGCCCCCACCCCCAGGGCAGGCTGAGCTGGCCATAAAAAAACATAAAATTAAAACAATTCTGGAAGTCCCCTTTCCTAACACTTTATGAGACGTGATTAAAAACCATCAGCGAACGTTCTGCTGGGTGCACTCAAAGCACAGGCAGCCCCCTGGTGACGTCACGGTGCAGCGGTACCTGCTCTACCCACTCCACTGGGAGCTGGGGGATTTCTGGCTCTCCCCAAAGTCAAGTTGAACATGAAAGATAAACATCTTGGATTGATTCAGCTCATCGAAGCACAACTAGAGACATTTATAGAAAAAGACTTCCAGAACTGCTTCAGAAAGTGGCAGGACTGGTGGGGTAAGTGTGTCAACGCAAGGCCAGAGCTTTGAAGGAATCAGTGGCAATGTATCTGCTAGTGAAATAAACTATTTCTTTGTCTTTTTGAGACAATTTCAGTATGTATGCAGTTCAGGTTGTCCTTCAACTTACTGTGTAGCCCACGCCAGCTTCAAATTCACAGCGATCCTCCTGCCTCAGCCTTCTGAATGTGGGATTACAGACATGCCTCCCTGTGCCTGGCTCGTAGCAAACTTTTAAAAAATGTAACCACTCTTCATGTTTTTCAACCCTAGCTTGTAAATCTCAATCATTCAGAATGGCTGAAGCAGAGCTATTGGGCCCTTCATAAGGAAAGACAGCCAAGGGAAGGAATGAACACTTTTTCATAATAAATAGGACCAGAGCTGTTACTTACTAAGAGGTAGAGTTAAGGCCACATTAACAACAGGAGTACGTTTTACTTAAGTATATAATGGGCTATATTTTTCTCTCTTCAAAAGAAACTGTGAGGTTTGGGGGGACAAGTTTATAGGCAGAAATAATGTTGGCTTTTAGGTAAATTAAGAGGTAAAATGGAGCAAGCCCAAGCTAACGCGCCCACCCCTGAGGCCCGGTGGGTAGACTGGTACCCAGCGCACCACTATCCAAGCCAGGGGAAGGGGATGGCCATGCCACAGGCTCCTGCCTGGGCTACACCGTGAGCTCAAGCTTGCCTGAACTACCCAGTGAGATATATATATATATCTACACACAGGAACGTGCCGCAGTACAAGAAAGCTGGAAGTGGTATCACTGCTGGCTGCGCTGCTACTATCTCCCCCGGTCTGCCCCGAGGTTCACTCTCTAGCCCGTGTTTTCAAGGGTGAGGCACAGACAAGTTATGGCTATGGAGGCCCTGAGGCCTTGGCAAATGCAGCCTTCACACTGGCAGAGTTGCGCGCCAAAGCCACTCACGCACCCATGCAGCGCCTCTTGTAAAGAGCCACTTTATTCAGCTGAGCCACACAGCCAGCCGAGAGGAAGCTGAGCCCCTCCCGAACTCCAAGAATGAGTCACCGCCAATCTTGGCCCCTGACCGCTTTCACTGTGACAATGGGCTGCAACCCTGGACAACCCAAGTACCTTACAGCTTGTGGAATTTTTTTGGGGGGAAACACTTTTCTCGCTGACCGGGTTTGTATATAGGTTCAGAATATACAAAGAACTCTTACAACTAACTCACTGATAAAAAGACACAAATAATCCAATATTGAAAATAGGAAAGATAGGGGTTGGAGAGATATCTCCAAAGCACAAGTGCTTGCCTGTCGAGTGCAAGGTCATGAGTTTGAACCCCGGTCCCACAAAAAAAAAAAAAAAAAAAAAAAAAAAAAAAAAAAAAAAAAAAAAAAAAAAAAAAAAAAAAAAAAAAAAAAAAAAAAAAAAAAAAAAAAAAAAAAAAAAAAAAAAAAAAAAAAAAAAAAAAAAAAAAAAAAAAAAAAAAAAAAAAAAAAAAAAAAAAAAAAAAAA